>PISX010032407.1:0-16308 GCA_004024625.1 Mellivora capensis
CCTCATGGCTGTACCCTCCAGGGAACCTGTTCTTTGAGGATCATTATTTAATGAAGATATTTCCATATTAAAGTGAGGTAGGTGGGGTATTAAAGTGAAAGGGAGGGAGATGATACATTTCTTCTGGATTATGTTTGAAGTGTTAAAGATGGCTAAGTATTAAAAGCACCCAAATTAAATCCTTAGCAATCAGACACTTGCTTCACTAGATTTTGCCAACTGCCAATCATGTTGGACTGAGCTAATCTGTTCCTCTTTCTGAAACTATTAAGGTAAATAATTAACAATAAAACTTCCTCTTATAAAGGCATTGCAGTGTGACCATGTCCTTTATTCGCTTTCTTCCAGAAGGGTCAGAGCAGTGGCTTGGCGTCTGCTAGGCCAGCAGGAGGGTTTGTGGGGCCCCTGGCTGCACAGCCTGGGACAGGAAGCAGTGATCTGTGTCGTAAGAGAGGCCTTTTTTTTTTTTTTTTAAAGATTTTATTTATTTATTTGACACAGAGATCACAAGTAGGCAGAGAGGCAGGCAGAGAGCCTGAATGTGGGACCCAGTCCCGAGACCCTGGGATCATGACCTGAGCCGAAGGCAGAGGCTTTAACCCACTGAGCCACCCAGGCGCCCCGAGAGGCTTTTTTTTTTTGATGGTTTACATATCCAGATGGTTCAGATACAAATATTATAAAAAGGTAGACCTTGATAAGTCTTCCCACTATTGTTTCCTGACTCCCTAACCTTCTGCCTTATGGGAAACTACTTTAACTAGTATCTTGTTTCTTTCCAGTATTTACTTTTGGAAGTATAATTAAATGTGAATAAATGTCCTTATTTTCTTCTATTTTTTTCCTACAAAAGAAAACATATTTATGTATGTTGCTTTTTTTCATTTAACAGTATATCCTGCTGACCTTTCCGTATCAGTTCATAGGGAAACTTTCTTTTCATTTTCACAGCTAAATGGTATTGTGCCGTGTGAATATGTTATTACATACCTAGTACCTGGGCCCCTACTAATGGCCTTTGGGTTATTTGCAGCCTTTCACCATTACGTACAGTGTTGGGATGATAACTGTACACACATGGCCTCTTATATGTACCTGTACTCTTCATGGAGTTGCTCTCCAAGCCCTCTTCCTAGAAATCACAGTTAGATTTTCTCATGCCCACGAGTTTCATGATTTCTCACCAATTAGTATAAATATGTAGGCTTCCCAGAACACAAATGCATCTAAGAGGAAAACTTACTTTCCCAAATCTTCCAAAGATAGCCTGTGTTGGAGGCTAGAGCCCGACATAGAGAATCACTAGGTATCACCCCACGATCAACATGTAGTTTAAATGACTCCCTTAAACTCTGTACTGGGGAAGAAAGATCTTTAGCTTTGTCTTCACCAAATTATAGAAGCAACCTGTCAAGGCCATCCACTAAGGTCAGCTCCCCAACTGGGATCAGAGGAATCACTTGTCATTAAGCATCGTGATGGTCTTTCCCAAACCTGACCCAACAGAATCTGCGGTCTCTTTGCTGGTAGTTTCGAACTAGAAGCAAGTACAAGCTGACCTCTGAGTGACCAAGGGAAAGGGAGGAACAAATTCTGTGTTGAAGGGAATCTGTTTGTGGTGATGTACACCCAACTCGAGCTGGCTTAAGCTCTAAAGAGGCCATTAGCTCAGTTAGTTCACTGGCATCAGACATAGCTCGCACCAGAGGTCGATTGATAACATCAAAACTCTTTCCTCTTGGTTTTGTTTCCCTCTGTGTTGACTTCACTCTCAGGCAGACTCCTCTCACGTGACAGCAGAGTGGCCCCATCAGTGTAGCAAATCCAGTGGAAGAGCATTTCTTCTGTGGGCAGTGTCAAAAGTCCCCTGGCGGACTGCAGCCTCACTTGAATTACCAAAGAGCCACTCACCCTGCCTGCCTGAGACGGACTGGTGGGAAGGAAAGGAAAAACCCTCCTTAACAGTATGAACAGAAGAGGATTGTAGAGAAATGGGGGAGGGCTAGCTTTCCAAAGGCATCTTGATCTGTTTCTGTTTCACAACCACAAACCCACAAATGCAACTGAACAGAAATAGTAGGGGAAGAAGAAAATAAAGCACGGGTCACCAAAGCCAGCTGTTTTTCTTTCTTTTATGGGTAATTTTTAGGGGTGTCTGGCTGGCTCAGTTGGGAGAGCATGTGACTCTTGATCACTGGGTCGTTGAGTCTGAGCCACATGTTGGGCATAGAGACTACTTAAAAAATTTTTAATTAAAAGATAAATTTTTATAGTTTTTATCGAGCTCTCATTGGATAGCAGATGATTTATAAATATTATTATTTTTTTATTTTTAAAGATTTTATTTATTTATTTGTCAGAGAGAGGGAGAGTGAGCGAGCACAGGCAGACAGAGTGGCAGGCAGAGGCAGAGGCAGAGGGAGAAGCAGGCTCCCTGACGAGCAAGGAGCCCGATGTGGGACTCGATCCCAGGACGCTGGGATCATGACCTGAGCCGAAGGCAGCTGCTTAACCAACTGAGCCACCCAGGCGTCCCTATAAATATTATTAAGATTAGTTTTCAAAAGGCACTCATGAGATATAGGTAGTGTAATTCTCATAGCTATACCACTACCAAGTGACAGCGGAGACACCAGACTTGAGATTTAAGAGGAAAGACCGTTGGCCGTGTGAAATCATGTCATGGTGTTTGTTTTTTCTATTTACAATGTGCTTCACACTGCTGGACAGTGAGGCACAAACAGGAATAAAAACATTACCTCAGGGGCGCCTGGGTGGCTCAGTGGATTAAAGCCTCTGCCTTTGGCTCGGATCAGGATCTCAGGTCCTGGAATCAAGCCCCACATCCGGCTCTCTGCTCGGCAGGGAGCCTGCTTCCCCCTCTCTCTCTGCCTGCTTGTGATCGCTCTCTCTCTCTCTCTCTGTGTTAAGTAAATAAATAAAATCTTAAAAAAACAAACAAACATTACTTCATCCTCCAGAAGCTTACAGTATGGGGGTAAACCTACACATAAACAAATAATTAAAAAGTGATACTAGAAAGTATTCTTGGGTCAGAGGAGGGAGCAGCTGTTACCTATAAAACAAGCTACTGAAGAAAGCAGCCTCATTTGTAATACCAATAAAAATGGGTTTGTCCATCTTACCTTTAGGATGTAGAATCTGAATGAAGGTTTGAAAAGTTAAAAAAGAAAAAGTAGCATCTAGTTTCCCCTAATTCTAGTCCTTAAAAGACAGTAGCAGAGTTTTACAGATGAATTTTATCAAACTATATAAGGACACCTTAACCTGTTCTTAAATTTTCAGAGATTAGAAAACGAATGATCACAAATTGATTTTGACACTGAAATCCCAATGCCAAAACTTCATAAGAGAAAAATTACAGATTGATCTCATTTATCAACACAGAAAAATCCTAAATAAAATACTAGTAAATAAAATTTTGCAGTGTACTAAAACAGTTATGACCAGAGCGCCTGGGTGGCTTAGTCAGTTAAGCCGGGGTCACGATCCCAGAGTCCTGGAACAGCGCTGCTTTGGGCTTCCTGCTCAGTGGGAAGTCGGCTTCTCCCTCTGGCCCTCCCTCCTCCTGTGCTCTTTCACTCACTCACTCACCCTCTCTTAAATAAAACAATCATGACCAGGTAGAATTTAGCTCAAGAATGGGTAGTATATCACCAAAGGCAAGGTAAGTAAGAGCAAAAATGAACTATTGGGACTTCATCAAGCTAAAAAGCTTTTGCACAGCAAAGGAAACAGTCAACAAAACCAAAGGACACCAACAGAATGGGAGAAAATATTTGTACATGACAGGGCTAGTATCCAAAAATCTATAAAGAACTTCTCAAACTCAACACCCAAAGAACAAATAATCCAATCAGGAAATGGGCAGAGGACATGAACAGACATTTCTCCAAAGAAGACATCCAGATGGCCAACAGACACATGAAAAAGTGCTCCACATCACATGGCATAAGGGAAATACAAATTAAAACCACAATGAGATATCACCTCACACCAGTCAGAATGGCTAAAATTAACCAGTCAACCAGGAAATGACAGATGTTGGCAAAGATGCAGAGAAAGGGGAAACCTCTTAATCTTACACTGTTAGCCTCTTACCCTCTTGCATACACTGGGAATGTAAGCCGGTGCAGCCACTCTGGAAAACAGCATGGAAGTTCCTCAAAAAGCTGAAAAGAGAGCTACCCCATGACCCAGCAATCGCACTACTGGGTATTTACCCTAAAGATACAAACGTAGTGATCCGAAGAGGCACGTGCACCCAAATGTTTATATCAGCAATGTCCACAAAAGCCAAACTATGGAATGAGCCCAGATGTCCATCAACAGATGAATGGATAAAGAAGATGTGGTAGGGGCACCTGGGTGGCTTTGTGGGTTAAAGCCTCTGCCTTCAGCTTAGGTCATGATCTCAGGGTCCTGGGATCGAGCCCCGCATCGGGCTCTCTGCTCGGCGGGGAGCCTGCTTCCCTTCCTCTCTCTGCCCGCCTCTCTGCCTACTTGTGATCTCTGTCTGTCAAATAAATCTAAACAAATAAAAAAAAGAAGATGTGGTACATATACCACATGGAATACTATGCAGCCATCAAAAACCAAAATCTTGCCATTAGCAACGCCGTGGGTGGAACTAGAGGATATTATGCTGAGCGAAATAAGTCACTCAGAGAAAGATAATTATCACATGATTTCACTGATATGAGGAATTTGATAAACAAGACAGAGGATCATAGGGGAAGGGAGGGAAAAATGAAACAAGATAAAACCAGAGAGGGAGACAAACCATAAGAGACTCTTAATCTCAGGAAACAAACTGAGGGCTGCTGGAGTGGAGGGCGGTGGGAGGGATGGGGTGGCTGGGTGATGGGCACTGGGGAGGGTAGGTGCTATGGTGAGTGCTGTGAACTGTGTAAGACTGATGAATCACAGACCTGTACTCCTGAAACAAATAATATATCCTATGTTAATAAAAATAAGAATAAAGATAAAGAAAATAATGGGTCATATAGGGACACCTGGGTGGTTCAACCTTGGTGGTTCAGTCGGTTAAGTGTCTGCCTTCGGCTTAGGTCATGATCCCAGGGTCCTGGGACTGAGCCCCGCATCGGGCTCCCTACTCAGCCCGAAGCTTGCTTTTCCCTCTCCCTCTGCTGCTCCCTCTGCTTGGCTCTCTCTCTCTCTCTCGCTTGCTCTGTCAAGTAAATAAATCTTTTTAAAAAAAAGGGTCATATAGTCCATCATTATGTCTACTAATGAAATATACCAAATTAATAATTAAAGGAGAAAAGCTATAGGATTATCTCATAGATGAAGAAGAAACACCTGAAATAACTCAAAACCCATTTTAAAAAAAACCTCTTAGTAAATTAAGAAGTGTACTTCTTTAACTTGTTAAAGGAATCCATAAAAAATCTAGAGCAAATATTACTTAAAGCTATGGTAAATAAGGCAGTGTGGTGCTGATACTGGGACAAATACACTAATGAAAGGGAACCCAGAAATAGTTCTGTATATAAAACGTATGTCAGAGGTGGCATGACAAATAAGTAGGGAAACGAAGAACCAGTCAACAAATATAAATGGTACTGTGAAGTCTGAAGGGTGGCACCTGGGTGGCTCAGTGGGTTAAGCCTCTGCCTTCGGCTCAGGTCATGATTCAGGGTCCTGGGATCGAGCCCCGCATCGGGCTCTCTGCTCAGCAGGGAGCCTGCTTCCTCCTCTCTCTCTCTGCCTGCCTCTCTGCCTACTTGTGATCTCTGTCTGTCAAATAAATAAATAAATAAAATCTTTAAAAAAAAAGTCTACCAGGGCTTCTATTCACCGTGTCCTGGCATAAAGCCAGCTAATACAGTAAGAGAAGAAAAGTAAATGAGAGGCATAAAAATGAGACAGGATGACTCAAGTGTTCTTATATGTAGACAGTAATCATCTACACAGAAAAATCCAAGAGAATCTGTAAAACTTCGAACAAATAAAGTTCGGCACAGTTGCTGGATACCAGAGGAGTTACACATATGGATGTTGTTTCTACACATCATCTGTAACCAATTAGGGAATATAATGGGCAAAAAGATCTCAGTTGGAGCAAACATTTATAAGCGCATAGGAATAAATTTCATACGATATTCAAGACCTTCATGGAGAAAATGACAAAACATTATTGAAGGACACGAAAGAAGACCTAAATGAAAGGAGATACACTAATATTCCCAATATCTGAGGATGAGAACGCCCAGTATTGTAAAGCCGCATATTGCTGTAGATGAATCTATAACGCAATTCCAATAAAAATCACAGTCAGTTTTGTTTTGTTTTGTGGAATCTGACAACCGATGCTAAATCCATCTAGAAGAGCAAAAGGCCAAGAATAACCAAGAAGTGTTAAGAAAAACAAGCTGGGGAGACTTATCTTAGCAGTAGTTAAGTAATTAAGACTGTACCATATGGCACAGAGATAGACAAATAAACCAGGAAACACAACAGAAGCCCAGAAACAGACGGATGTTTAAAATATAACAGTGACAGCATGAAAATCAAAAGGGAAAGGAAGGACTGGTTAATCTAGGATTCTGTCATTGACTATATAGATGGAAAAAATAGATCCTGGGTCATCGGGCTCAGTCGGGAGAGTGTGTGATTTGATCAAGCTTATGTGTTCAAGCTCCATGTTGGGTAGAGTAAATATTAAATATTTTTTAAAAATAGATCCTCATATTTCACCAAGATGAACTAAAGATCTAAGTGTGGAAAAGCAAAAAAATTTTTAAAAGTCTAGGAAAATCTAGAAAAGAAATTTAGAATACCTATGACTTTGGAATAGGCAGGGAGTTCTTAGACATGAGACAAAAATACAAATAGGGGCGCCTGGGTAGCTCAGTCTATTAAGTGTCTGCTTTCAGCTCAGGTCATGATCCCAGAGTCTGGGATTGAGCCCCATGTCAGGCTCACTGCTCAGAGGGGAGTCTTCTCTCTGTCCCTCTGCCCCTCCTCTCCCACCACTCATACTCTCTCTTTCGCTTGCTCTCTCTTTCAAATAAATCTTTATTTTTTTTTTTAAAGATTTTATTTATTTATTTGTCAGAGAGAGAGGGAGAGCGAACACTGGCAGACGGAGGCAGAGAGAGAGAAGCAGGCTCCCTGCCGAGCAAGGAGCCCAATGTGGGACTTGATCCCAGGACGCTGGGATCATGACCTGAGCTGAAGGCAGCTGCCTAACCAACTGAGCCACCCAGGCGTCCCTCAAATAAATCTTTAAAAAAAAATACAGTAAAGTAAAAAACTGATATATTTAAGCTCATTACATTTAAATTTCTTAAAAAAATGAAAGAATTTTGCCTAAGGAAAAAGGTACTATAACAGAATAGGAGCCACAGATTAGGTGAACACATTAGCAACAGATATACATTTTTTTAAAAGTATTTATTAGGGCACCTGGGTGTCTCAGTCGGTAGGCATCTGCCTTCGGCTCAGGTCATGATCCCAGGGTCCTGGGATCGAGCCCCACATGGGGCTCCCTGCTCAGCGGGGAGCCTGCATCTCCCTCTCCCACTCCCCCTGCTTGTGTTCCCTCTCTCGCTGTGTCTCTGTCAAATAAATAAGATCTTTTAGGAAAATATCTTATTTGACACACAGAGAGAACATGGCGGCAGGGGCGTGATCAGAGGGAGAACCAGACTCCCTGCTCTTGATCCTAGGACTCCAGGATCATGACCCGTGCTGAAGGCAGACACTTAACTGAATGAGCCACCCCGGCATCCGCAACAGATGTAAATTTTAAAAAGAATTCATGGGGCGCCTGGGTGGCTCAGTGGGTTAAGCCTCTGCCTTCGGCTCAGGTCATGATCTCAGGGTCTTGGGATTGAGTCCCACATGGGGCGCTCTGCTCAGCGGGGAGCCTGCTTCCCTTCCTCTCTCTCTCTCTTTCTCTCTGCCTGCCTCTCTGCCTACTTGTGATCCCTCTGTCAAATAAATAAAATCTTTAAAAAAAAATAAAAAAGAATTCATATCCAGAATAAGGAACTCTCTTTAGAACTCTTCCAATTGTTAAGGTATAACAGCCCAACAGAACGAGAACAACAGAATATCCTTACTGTTACTCAGGGCCACTGTATACGTTGCATATTGCACCATCTCTAGAGTGTGTTTTCAGACTACAATGTGAACAGTGCCCCCTAGAGTTGTGTAGTGCACAAGCTCTACACTAAAGGATACAATCTTACACTATATGGTTGGTGGCCCTGTGAAAGTACAAAGGAAAGTAAACTAGGGGATACCATTTCACACTCATCAAATTGGCCAAATTAAGTTGTAACATTTAAAAATGGTAGGGAAGGGGTGCCTGGGTGGCTCAGTGGGTTAAAGCCTCTGCCTTCGGCTCAGGTCGTGATCTCAGGGTCCTGGAATCGAGCCCCGCGTCGGGCTCTCTGCTCAGTGGCGAGCCTGCTTCTTCCTCTCTCCCTCTCTGCCTGCCTCTCTGCCTACTTGTGATCTCTGTCTGTCAAATAAATAAATAACCCCTGGGGATAAAAATATGTTTATAAAAAAATAAAAAAATTATAAATTTAAATAAATAAATAAAGAAAATGGTAGGGAAGATATGAAGTATGTGGAATTCTTATCAAGTGCTTCTGTGGGTGTAAACTGGTACCATCACATTGGAAAGCAATTTCACAATATCAGGTAAAGTTAAAAATACAGATAACCCATGACCTAGCAAATTCCACGTCTAGGTATATACCCTAGAAATACTCCCACCCATGTACAAGAGACATGTCCAAGAATGATCACTGCAACCTTGTTTGCCTGAGCAAAATACAGGAAGCCAGCTAAATGTTCACCAACCAGAGAATGGAGGGGTGATATATGGTCTATTCACACAAAGGAATACTACACAGCAGGTAAAATGAATGCACAAGAGCTATGTATGGTAACAGAAATAAATCTCCAAAATGGTGCTGAGGAAGGAAAAAAGCAAGATGTAGAAATTTATTCAGCATATCATTTAAAATTTAAAAGTACGCGGGGCTCCTGGCTGGCTCAATCAGTGGAGTGTGCGACTTTTGATCTCGTGATCATGAGTTCGAGCCCCATGTTGGGTGTAGTTTACTTAAAAAAATAAAATCTTTTAAAAAATGTAAAAACATGCAAAATAATAGTATGTATTGCTTAAGGATACAAACTTATGTAAGAAAGTATAAACCGTACAGTTGAGGGTGGTGGCTACCTAATGGAGGGAGGGGACAGTATTGGGGAGGCTGGGGGGGGCGGGTGTTGGTAAAAGTGGGGTTTCAAATACAACTAGTCCTGTTTTATTTCTCTAGAAAATAAAAACATGAAGCAAATCAGTAAATGTTTACTGTTAATTGTGTGGCGGGTGTTCTTTTTATTGTTATGTGTGAAATATTTCCCAACTTTTTGTTTCTAAGTTACATCAGCAAGAACAGACTGGCCCTTCTGGAGGAAGGACACATGGTGCCTCCATTTCTCACTTCCCCTTCCCTCCTAAGCCCGGGAGAGGCTGGCTTCCCTGACGCTTGCTGAGGATGCCAGAAGTAACCTTGTCCCTCGGTGGGGAAGGAGGCGGGGAACAAGGTTCTCAGTTCCTACCTTCTTTGTCTCTTTATATAGTCCACCCTTTAGGTTACGCCCCCCTCCTCCCCCCAGCTTGACGCTCCTGTCTTTTACCTCTGGCCTCTTGGTCACACTCATTCTCTGCTTCTCCACTTGCTCCCGAGCCCTCCATGGCCTCCAGGGCTCCGTCCACACCCCCTTTCTCTTATCATTCCACCCACATTCCGTCTGGATGCTTTTACCCTCATGTCCTCAAGGACTTCCTGAAAATAGATGACCCACAAATCTCTATCTGCAGCCCATCTCTCCTGAGCCCCAAGCCAGCCCCTGCAAATGCCCACCCCCAGTCCTTATCCCAAGGTAGTGCAGAAATCCTAAACTCTGAAACTGAGCCCGTCGTCCCCAGCCTGCAGCTCCTCTCCCCGGGGCCCCTTTGCTGATGCATGGCACCACATTCTGTCCTGTGACCCAGCAGGGACCTGGGAGCATTCTCATTACCCCCTACCTGCAACTAGCTGACCAGCCTCGCCAGTCCCCTTCCTATGGCTCCTAACACCAGCATTGTCTGGGCCTCGTCATCTCTCCTTGAATTACTCCAGTAACCCCCAAGCTGTGGTCTCTCCACCAGCATCCCTGCCCCTGCCGTCCCAACCTTCCTGCCACGGAGGAGAGCCAGCCTTCTAAAATCCATCTCTCATCCCAATACCCTTTTCTCATAATCCCTGAATGGCGGAGTTGTCAGGAGAAAACCTTTCTCCTTCGCAGGTTGGACAAAGTCCTCCCTGACTCGCCCGAGTTCCTCTCTAGCCCTCATATTCCACCAGCCCAGCCGTGCCCTGCTCTTTTCTCTGGCCTGTGTGTATGGTGATTTGGCCCCAAATATCCTCACAAAACCGTCCCGCACACACCACCATTTCTCTTTGCTTGATAACCCAGGATCCTTCCTTCTGCCGTTGCCTCTGCCCAAGTGAACCTGGGCCCGTGAGATCTTCCTGCGCCTCTCACCCAAGTGGGGTGTTTGACCTCGATCACAGCCCTGTGAGGGGACTTGCCCGTCTTCCCTGTCAGTCAAGGAGCAAAGAGAGGCCTGTCCCCTATCCCTGAACCTCAGGTCCATAGCAAAATGCCTGGCATGGCGATGGTGCTCGGAAGGCATATGACTTACATATGAGTCACTTATGAGCTGAAATACCAAGGCTGGGGTTCGCTGTGTGCGAGGCAGGCAGTCCTCCCCGTACCCGTGTTATCTGTGGTCTCAGCTCATCCCTGCGACCGTCCTGCTGGCGGGAGTGCTGCCCTCACTTCAAAGGCGAGCGCGGACACTGTGTGCACGTTCCGGCCTCTCCGGGATCACACCGGTGGTGCCACCTGGAGCCGCAGTTCTGCCTCCGGCTGATGGCCCCAGTCCATCTCTGTTCTGCTAGAGCAAAGGATCCACACTGAAGGCTTGTGTCTCTGGGTGGCCCCAGACAGGTAACAACCTCCCTTCCTGCCTCTCCCGAAAAAATTCTTAACATCTGATGACAATCAGTTGGAACAAAATAATGGCTCCTCGTTGGACAAGGACTACACTTCTCAGTTCACCCGGCCTGCTTTGAGCTTCTGACCCCTAGAAATGCTTGGGTTTGCAACCCCCTGCACCACAGTTTCTGCACATTCCTGTTTGTTCTAGAACAGAATTCCTCCGAAGTGTATGCAAGCAAAATACTAACCCATGTGGCCCTTCATCTTTCGTGAAGGAGGACAAGGGGTGGGACGCGCCGTCTGGTCCGCCCGTGGCAGCACAGGTGAGGGGGCGCGGTCGTCCGGGCCTGGTGGAGACTGTGCTGCCACTCTATCGCCCGAAGCCTTGTTTCTCCCGCCGCCCCCTGGTTTCTTGGTTTGGCAGTACGACGGGATAGGACAGAAGGCTGTTCACAACGGCACTGGATCAATGAAGAACAAAAAGTATGGCATGAAAATATCAGCTGAGGGGCGCCTGGCTGGCTCAGCTGGTGGAACATGGGCCTCTTTACCTCTGCATCCTGAGTTCGAGCCCCATGGTCTTAGAGATTACTTAAAAAAAAAAAATAAAATAAAATAAAATATATATATATATATATATATGTATGTATGTATATATATAAAAGAAAAAAGAAACACCAACTGAAAAAGTACTCACTGGAGGTCAAAAGAGCCCACGATCATCGCAATAAAAAAGGAACTGGGTGAAATCTTGGTGGCGATGGGGGGATATACCTCGAGAAGAGCTCTTTTCTATTGACAGAATCTAATTCAACCAAGACAGGGTGAACTGGATTGAGTGTGCACTTATTGTTGAGCAAGGCTTGGGGGGCCCATAGCAGAACTTCTCAGCTATCTCCTGAGGTTGCACAGAAAAGTCTTCTTGTTGGGAATGGGCTCTGTTATCCTGCTCTGTTGATAGGTTGGTCTCACCAGGAAGGGGCCCACCGTACCTCTCCCCGTGGAGACACTGCTGGGTTTCAATGCGCTTTTCATTCTCCTGGCTGCCTGAGCAAACAGCCATCATTGTTTCCATTGTGAGCTCTTCTCCTCTTGGAGCCAAGCCCAAGTTCAGGGAACATGTGCTTGAGCCCAACATTTGGCAGCCTGTGTCCCCACTTGGAGTGAATCTCTGTCTTTCCCTTTTTCCTATTAAGATACTTCGCTGAATTTGGATATTGAAATGAAGTGCTGAACACGCTTAGTGCTAAAAGCTGGTTCCTACCTCCTGCTGGCTTATTCGTATAAGGGGCAAAAAACCCACACCCAAATTCAGAACCCGAGTGACTAGGCTAAGACAAGAATTATTTCCATTTCTCTCTTGTCACCAACATGACTGAGGCCATATGTATCTCAAAGTGTCAATTCACTCAGGTTCCTGGAGAAAATTTCTCTTTGCATTATTGACCCAATTAAGAATTTATAAGAAATCCTATCTCACAGTTAAAAAAAAAAACAAGCATCCTAATTGCTGGGACCTCATTTTGTACAACTAGGTAATAGCCCAGAAGTCAGATTAAATACTTTCCCCACATCCACGCAGATACCAAATAATAGGACTAAGGTTTATTTGTTTCTACATTTTTAAGTTGAGGTATAATGGCATAGAATAAAATGCAGATCTTCAGGGCAGAGTTTAATGAATTTTGACAAATGTTTACACCCATGTAATCAACACTTCAATCAAAATTTCCATAATCCTAGGAAGTCCCCTTGGGCCTTTTTCCACTCAATGTCCATCTCCCTTATTCCCCCACCAGGCAACAACCATTCTTTGATTCCTATCCCCCTTGGTTAGTTTCGGGGTTTTAAGAACTAAAAACTGAACGCATGCAACCTTGCCTGCAGCCGAGGAGTCTGTCTCTGCAGATTTTCCTCCCCTTTTTGGACCACAAGTACTACTTAAGATTTGTTTTGGATCCATCTGGACAGCCTTCCAGAAAGTCCGTCTTAACCGTAGTACAGACACATTTAGGTTTAAAGGGATTCACGTTTTATGAGAGATGAAGGCCAAGGATGATTCTTCAGTATGTGGTACAAAAAGAACGCTTCTTTCTGGAAAGTCAAGTTTTCGTCAACGTATCTGCTTTCTTGACTCTTTCCGTGTCTCACCTCCCCTTCAGGATAGCTCGCTTTGTATCTGTGGGAAGAACTGGCCGAGCCCTTGTGAGCGAGCACATGTCCGCCATCTTTCAACGGAGAAGCCACTTCCTAGTCCCGGTCACCTTCCTGCTGTGCGGGGCCTCCTCTTCCTAGCTCATCTGGCCTCTCCACACAGGATCCCAAGAGGACAGGGCTAGTTGAAAATCTAATGCTGTCCTCAGCCACTTAACTATCCTGCAAGGAAACTTGGGTTTTAGAAACTGGAAAAGTTGGGTGAAGGCTTGCTCAGAACACTGCTTCCAGGCCAAAAATCGGAGCCAAGGCCCAGGTGCAGGCAGCTCTCCACCAGCCACAGACACGACCCAGTCCGATGGGGCCTGCTTCCCTTCCGAGCCGAGCGCTGCAGCCAGGGCGGGTCATTTTCTCCGCAGTAGCCTCGTTTCCCCAGACGGTGAGCTAATGCTTGGCACCGCAAACTCCATAAAATGAGGCAGTTAGGCCCGTGCTTTCAGGCAGAAATGACCACATGGAATATATGCACACAATTATTTCAATCAAGCCACATGTTAAAAATTCTAAAGAAAAAGAATAGACATGAGGCACACATAGACGTAACATTAGAATCCACTTGTGACTCCAGAACAAAGCAGCAATGCTGGAGGTGTACAGGCCCCTCTGGAGCCAAACTCCGTAAGAAGGTTTGTTAGATGAGTGAGGAATTACAAGCAGAGGTGCCGAAAATACTTTGGAGAGTCTCTCTTCCCTATACAATGTCACTTCTGAGTATTTCCTGGGGTTTTTGAGACTTTTTTTTTTCCATTTTGTAAATTTCTAAAACAGGCATGATATTAACATTGTTCAAAATTCAAAAATAACAAAATATAAGGGGTATTCAGTGAGAAGTCTCCCTATCCCTCCTGGGCCCCAGGCATTCCCTTACCCTCCTGTGGGCCCCGCGTTTAGTGGTTAGTGGCTTCTTGTATTGAGTCAGAGACAGTCTGGCATATACAAGCAAAACACAGATATAAATTTCTCACTCTTCTTTTTTATAGAAATGGAATGTACTAATGCTATCCTATACTTTGCTTTTTTTTCTTTGCACTCACTGTATTTAGAAACAGAACCTTGAATATAGATTTCAATAAAGAAAAATTATATGTTCATTTACCCATTCACCCAGCAAATCCCACTTCTAAAAATGTATCCAAAGACACCCTGGCAAAAATACAAAATACTGAATGGAGGCTGGTAACAGACCATTTCAAAAAGCAAGAATGAAATGACCACCAATTACTAATAAAAATTGCTGGTCAGTGCTGGACCAAGGGACAAACGGGAAGGGGAGGACGGGAGACCTCTCTGAATGTACCTTGCTTTTACCCCTGATTTTTTTTTTTTACTGGTTTTAACTCTGGAATCATATATATTTTACATAATTTTTTGAAAAGCCACCTCTCCCTACCCCCCCCTCAAAAGCAAAATGAAACAAAGTTAACTGTATATAGATTTGGAAGAGGAGCAATTTCAAGTGACTTTATTTTTAAAGATTTTATTTATTTGAGACATAGAGAGAGACAGACAGACAGCACGAGTGGGGGAGGGGCAAAGGCAGAGGGAGAAGCAGACTCCCCCGCCCAGCAGGAAACCTGACATGAGGCTCCATCCCAGGACCCCAAGATCATGGCCTGAGCTGAAGGCAGATGATAAACTGACTGAGCCACCAGGCGCCCCTCAAGTGACTTTAAAACAAAATCCCTAGATGAGGGTTTCTCACCTTTAGCACTACTGACATTTTGGGCCTGATCATTCTTGGTTACGGGGTGTGGCCCCGTGCGAGCACCATGGCAGCGGCACCCGAAGCAAAACTTTGGCTGTATGGTCACGCGTCACTGCTGGGAGAACTAAGTGCCCTGTGTGCAAGTCCACTGGGGGAGTTTGCGAATGTAGGAGGAGAAGACACACTGGGCCGCAGCTGCCCTTCCATCTGACGGAGAAGCACTGAGGTTGGTCAGGAGGCAGAGGGAGCGAGGACATGTGAGCACGAGGCGTTATAAGGGCAAAGGGAGGGATGGGGCGGCTAAGCAGACTGGGGATTGGCTAGTTCGACTCATTTCAGTGGCACCTGAGGCACAAGGGCTGTCCCTGGTCTTCTGGTACCTGGAGCTGGGGTGAAGAGTGGGGTGAAGAGCGCAGGCGGCCAGTGTGAGAGCCCCATGCAGCAGGTGGCTGGGCTAAGAGCTTTGGAGTGCATGGCCGGGATCTTTTACTCCCTCTGGGAGTTGACTAGACTCCTAGAGGCAGTCTCTTCAGGCTAAGTGAGGCCCCAGATGTCAAAGCGTCAGACGCACATGGTTAATACAGGGAGGACGACTGGAATCTTGCGCCTGTTTTCTCCTGGACTGAGCTGGGCTGCCTTTTCTCTTTTTGCCGATTTTAATCTGTACCCTTTCAATGACATAAACGGTAACTTGGACAGCTTTGGTGCATTCTGTGAGTCTGTCCAGTGGCTCATCAAACCTGAGGGTGGTCTTGGGGATCCCTGGCCCAGCTGCCAAAACCATTAGGTGAAAGGATGATAGGGAACTTCACGGTGGGACAGATGAGGCTGACACCACTGAACGCACTGCTTGGTCACCGAATGTGGGGCAACCAGATGTTCCTCTTCACATTGTGCAACAGATGTATGCAGAATTGCCTGAGAAGCTTTCTTTCTTTTTTGAAGATTTTATTCATTTATTTGAGAGAGGGAGAGCGAGAGAGAGAGAGAGCACGCGAGCGAGTGCCTGGAGGTTGGGAGGCACAGAGGAAGAGGGAGAAGCAGGCTCCTTGGTGAGCAGGGAGCCCAGACATGGGACTCGATCCCAGGACCCTGAAATCATGACCTGAGCCGAAGGCAGATGTTTAACTGACTGAGCCACCCAGGTGCCCCACCTAAGAAGTTTCCATGTCAAATGAGCTGAACCTGAATCTGATCCTCTACATGGATCTGAAAATTTGGAGGAAATATGGGGATAGAGGAACCTGTTAAACAACACCGGGAGGGAATAAGCAGCCAAATTCAGCATGTGAACTATTACACAGGACAAATGACCCATTTGCTAAACATAAGAA
>PISX010032408.1:0-16261 GCA_004024625.1 Mellivora capensis
TTTTTTTTTTTTTGAAGGGGCCAAGTGATCAGAAGTCAAGTTGTGAGTGGAATAATTATTAGAATCAGAGAACTTTAAAGATAGGAGGGAGAGATCAGAGAATGGGGAACCAGGATATCAAGATTTGGGGGCAACATTACAGCCATTCTTAATGATAAGAAACATTATATAATTAACATTATATAGGGAGTAGGTAGCTGGGATTGGATGAGCAAAGGGATCATCGGAAATTGGATATCAAGGAACTAATTATCCAGAGTGTTTGATTAATGGATATTGAGATTACAATGGATATAGTGCTAATGAGGAAATGTCTAGTAAAGTATTGCAATTTCCATGAAAGAAGGCATGAACATGAGATCATAGGTACCTAAAATATCTGGTAGCACAAACTTTAAAGGAGCTTGTATTTTGTGTATGTATATATGTGAGTACGTTATGTGGATCTTTTTTCTATTTATTTGTTGAGGTTTTTGTTTCTGTTTTTTGGGTTTTGTTGCTCTTAGTTGTTGTTTTTATAGAGAGGGTCAGTTGAAACAGCAATGAGGAGCAATGTGAATCCCTACCTTACCTCCAGGTCCTGTGTAGATAAGGGACATGGCCGTGTGGGGGAGGAGGGGTGCAGAACAAAACAAAACAAAAAAAACCCATCTCTCCCACAAGAGGACTTCAGGGTAAGTTTTTTGGGTGTGGCCAAGTTAGAAAAAGATGAAGGGAATAAATATGCAATCCTTAATCCCTGTGCTTTAGCTCACTTCTTAATACTGAAGTTTCTTCAAAGCTTGGAAAGTTGCCCACTTTTGAATTGGCATTCAATGGACATGGAAAGAGAACACTCTGAACAGTGCATTTTTGCTAAGAATAGCCTTTTTCTTTAAACCTAGCAGAATGCAAAGGGTGATCCTAATATCAGCCCATTTGCCTTGCTGTGTGATGGAGATTTCTTCCCCTAAAATTTAATTTGTGGGAATCGCTTATAAATGTATCCTGGGAACAATTTTGATTAAATCCAAATAAATGATAAATAGCATGCTTAAGTCCATTTATATTTATTTCTCCTTTGTTAACCGTGTTTGGCAACACCTCAAAATTTAGTGCTATCTGCAAATTTCATTAGCAGGCAATTTATTCCCCCCTGGAGATGATTAATAAAGATGGAAAATAAAACCTGACCTCATGCCAAAGCTCCTGCAGCCCCCCTACTAGCCACTTCCTCACAACTGGACGCACTCCCATTTATCACCACTTTCCTTCTCACCAGCACAGCCAGCATGCCAAATGATGTGACAGTGTTCAAGTTGGAACACTAACTATACTGGTACAGTCCACGAAATGCTTCAAGTATTGCCCCAATAAAATACAGATTGTATTTCACAAGGCTACTAGCTTTGTCCTTCTGCAAACAGACACAATGTTTGGCATCCCTTATTTTTTATAAGTCCATATAGCCATATTACTGAGTCTGTGTTCTCTGGCTGTTTATAGATTTCCTTTCAATATCTGGGACTTGAAGAAAAAAATAAGTACTGCCATCACCCATATCACATCTCTCTGGTTACTCTCTTCTGTTTGAAGTTCTGTACCCTGTCTGCTTTCCCTCAATTGCCTGGCATTATTCCAGTTCTTAATGATATTTCAAATATTCTTCTAAGTAATTTAACAAATGTCAGCCCACTTTTCCTGCTTCCAAGTGATCGTGAGTTAGACTATGCAGATATTAATATTTTCTGAGTTCAAACGTTAATGTAGCCATGGGATCAAATGGTTTCTGGTTGCTTTTTTTGTCCCCACCCCACCCCGCTCATGTCTTTTGTTGACATGAGGACTTTTTGCACAATTGATGGAATCAGTTGTGAAATTAGTCTGATTTGACGATTAAAGCTTAGAACATTAGATCAACCTTTATTTTTTCAAGTTTCTTATTAAATAGCAGTCCATATTCTTATACAACAAATCAAAAGTCAATTTGAACTATTCCATGCAAACCTGATTAAAAAAATCAGTTCACCATAAAAAGCACTTTTACTTCAATAGCTGGAATTTTGTTTTGGTTTTTGGTTTTGTTTTTGTTTCTGGCTTGGTTTTCCTGTTTGTTTTGCTCATTTAAACTAAAACTTTACTATTATATATGTTATGGAAAATCTGAGATCCAAACCAGTCTAAGAAAATACTTCAAAGCTTTGTTAGTTTTATGAAAACACTGAAACAAACTAAAAATCCCTTCAATTCCTTGTTAATTATTACTAAGAAAATATTTCTTTAGAATCATTTTATACAACTCTCTAAAATACCTGCTTTAAGGAAAACATAACTATTGGTAAATAGCTTTTACAAACTCTTGCTTAGTATATATTTAGTAATTTTGATTAAGACAGAAAGAAGTTGGGGCCCTTGGGGGTTCAGTCACTTAATCATCTGCCTTCAGCTCAGGCCATGGTACCAGGATCCTGAGACTGAACTCCACATCCTCGGGCTCCCTGCTCAGTGAGGAGTCTAGTTCTCCATCTCCCTCACCCCTCCCCCAGCTTGTGCTCTCTCAAAAAAATTAATGAAATCTTTTAAGTATGCCATCGTCTCTGAAAGTTGAAAATGTGAACTTCTAAATAAATTTAATTAATTAATTAAAGACTATCATAGTGAATGTTTTACATTTCCCAATAGCACTAGTGCAACGTCTTGTTATACTACTAATATATGTACTGGACATCCCACAGTTGTTTGAATGTAACTGGATTTTTCTATGTGCTTCACAATTTTTGAAGAAATATTAGTATAGTTAACAATAGCTATTTCATGTATCAATGTCTTAATATTTCCACTGAATTTTTCTCAGAGCTTGAAACTGATGGCATGCTGATGGGAGTAGGAGTATTTGTGTGATCATTCATCATTCAGGTCTTAAGAGTTGAAAAATTAAAATAAAAAGGAAAAATAAAAGCCAATATGACATGAAGAAATTTACCAAATAACTGGTTACTTAAAAAATTCGTTTTAGATACATATATATGTATATATATATATATCCTCATACTTGAAAGAACACTGATAGTTGAGCTGATGTGAGAGTTTGTATTTGTTTTTTTAGACTAGGTCTCCTTGAAGTACAAATAACATTTCCATGGTCAGGGATACGTTAGGGACCTGCAAATGAGGGACGAAAATGAGCAAAACAAAAATGCCAGGAAATAGGAATATTTGGGGTTGAAAAGTTAGTTAGAAGTTATTATTGAAGAATCACAGTAATGAAATCTGGAAAGAAAGCCAGAGAGCCATGTTTGAGGGTGTTGACTAGTATGTCAAGAAGCTGGAATTTTTATGATAAGAAATTTGAACATTTTGAAGGAGTTAAGCAAAATTATATGAATAGAATTGAGCTAAAGAACAATTAATTCACCACAGAGCAGAGTCTGGAAGAGAAAAGTAAGAGATATGAGGTAGGGAATTAAATAATTTTTGCAGAATTCCAGGACACTAGTAATTAATAAACACACACACACACACATACACACACAGAGCAAAACCAACAACAACAACAAAGACAATGATAACAAAATATTTACCTACCCTTTACTATCTGCCAAGAACTCTTCAAGGTGATCAGAATACAGAAGTTAAAAAACAGAACAAAATTCCTGACTTCATCAAGCTTATATTCCAGCATTGGGGGCAGATAATAAAAAAACAAAAATAAGTAAGTAAATTACACAGAGAGTGAAGAGGTGTTATATGATTTGAGGAAAAAATAAACAGGGAAAGAATATCAGACATATGAGATGGGAAATGGGGGAGTTATAATTTTAAATAAGTCATAGTAGGCTTCATTGAGAAGAGAACATTTGAGGAAAACTTCGAGTGGGAAGATGATATGGATATCTGCAAAGCACGTTCCAGGAAGAGGAACAATCTAAGTAGAGAACCTTGGGCAGAAGAGTACCAGAATATTCAAGGGAGAAACAGGAAGCCAGCACAGCTGGAATAAGGTGATTTAAGAGAAGGAGAAGGATGAGCTATTAGAGGGGAGTTGGTAAGATTGAATAGGCTTTTAGGGCACATTGTAAGACTATCTTTTGCTCTGAGGGACATGGGAGCTATTGGAAGTCTTCAGCAGAGGAGCAATGTAATCATATTTATGTTTTAAATGAATAAATATATTTTAAAGAAATAATTATGTTTGAAGAAAATAATTATATTTTAAGGAAACTGTTATGTTTTCAGAAAGTAACTATGACAGATATTGTGAAAATAGCCTCTCAGGCAGGACCAGGGGCAGGGCTCAAGCAGAAACCAGGAGATCTCCTGCTATAACAACGTTTAAAATAGAGAGGGTGTTAGCAGCGGAAAAGGTGAGAAGTGGTAACAAGAACATGAATTGGGATGGTATTAATAGAAATGGTAAGGTCAGAACTAAATGAAGATTGATAGGTCTTATTAACTGCAATATGGGATGAGGATGAGGGAGTATTTCACGTCTATTCTCCATTTTCCACTCAGGATGACTGAGACCTCTGTAGCGCCCTTCATAGAAACAGGTAAGTTGCTGGGGATGTGGGGATAGGGAGGGTGGAGGGTGGGATGCAGTTTGAAGGAAGAACAGCTGATTTTAATCATACTAAATACAAGAAGTTATTGAACTCTAGTAGTGTACAGAACTCAGAGAAGATGTTGAAAAATATATATTTATATAATAGTGAACAGATCCAGGTGTTGTGGAACCTGAAACTTATCAATTTAGGGAGAGGCATCTCTAAGAAAAGTAAAAGAATACTGCATATACAAAATTCTGTTTGGGATCTTGAAAGTGACCCATGAAAGTGAGACGTACAGAAACTTAAATATCACCGTGAACCATCCACCACAATCCATTCTGCTGATACCATGGAATGGCTGAAACCTTTAAAGGATTTAGAGGAGTTAGAACGGAATATTACTTTGGGGGACAATGAGATGAGATACTCTCAAAGAGCAAAGAAGGTAGAAAAGGAACCAAGATAAAGCAATTCCAGGTTTTCAATTTCAGGAACTAGAGGTGACTGGAATGGCCACACATCTGTAAATATCTGTATGACAAGCACCAGGCAAGATGCTGGGAACCTGTCACCATAATTCAATGGTGAGAAGCCTACTTGAGAGGCCTCTGGTAAAAGGGCAATAAATGATCCAGAAGCCAAAAATATCAAGAACACTCATTTAAAAGATTTAGCCACATCATTACCTGATTTTCTCGTTACTCATAAGTATAGGCCTATCATAAACTAATTGCTGTTTTAATGAGTGAGCATGAAAGCATACTGACTCTGTAAATACATTAATTTTTTTACCCATGAGAGACAACTTAGCACATGTGAGCCAAGGGCTCTTTAATTCCCGTAGAGACTTTCACATGTAACTGAATCTATGTTTCCTTGAATAATTCATTAAAATTTACTCTTAGAGTTAGCCTCTTTTCTTTATTTTATTATTTTTTTTTCAGGCCAGCATGTTTCCAGCTCACTTAGCTCAAGAAATAATGGGGGAAAAAATCTCCCATTGTTTCTTTTTTTTTTTTTAAGATTTTATTTGAGAGAGGGAGAGAAAAAATGAGCAGGGGGGAGGGGCACAGGGAGAAGCAGACCCCCCTACTCCCTCACCCCCTGCTGAGCAGGGAGCCAGACATGGGGCTTGATCCCAGGATACCCAGAGATCATAACCTGAGCTGAAGGCAGATGCTTAACCTACTGAGCCACTCAGATGCCCCTTATTGTTTCATATATACACATTTAATTTTTTAAATTTAAATTCAATTAATTAACATAAAATACATTATTGCTTTCAGAGGTAGAGCTCAGTGATTCATCAGTCTAATATAATACCCAGTGTTCATTCCATCACCTGTCTTCCTTAATGTCCGTCATCCAATTATCCCATCCCTACACCTCCCTCCCCTTCAGCAACCCTCAATTTGTTTCCTATGATTAAGAGTCTCCTATGTTTTGTCTCCTTTCTGGTTACATCTTGTTTTACTTTTTCCTCTCTTCCCCTATGATCCTCTGTTTTCTTTCTTAAATTCCACATATGAGTGAGATCATATAATAACTGTCTTTCTCCGATTGACTTTCACAATTGCACAATTTTTATTAAAAGCAAGTTTTATTAATTTTAAAAATTCTCTAATTGTTTGGTATAGGAAAAATCAAATATCCTAAAACTACATATCTCTTATTTCATTTATTTATTTATTTATTTATTTATTTGACAGACAGAGATCATAAATAGGCAGAGAGGCAGGCAGAGAGAGAGGAGGAAGCAGGCTCCCTGCTGAGCAGAGAGCCCGATGGAGGCTCGATCCCAGGACCCTGAGATCATGACCTGAGCCGAAGGCAGAGGCTTAACCCACTGAGCCACCCAGATGCCCCCATTGTTTTTCTTGTGAGTATGTATTGGTTTGATGACTTTACAGACACTTTGTCTATGTTGTACTTTAAGGTAAAACAATTTCATAGTTATTTTACTATTTATAAGTCAATTAAAATATTACTGAATAATAAGGACTAAACACAAATTTCTTTTTTCAGATAGGAAGTGAATTTTAAAAATAGCTTCTGTCACAGACTTACACACACCCATACATATTCCAAGTCCATGAGAACTCTCTTTTGTCTTACCTGAACTTCTTTGGGGAAAAAAAAAAAAAATAAGCCCAAGACTAAACAAGAAAAGCCCCTTTTAAATGGCATTTCACTTTCCCCAATAGCTTATAAAAATTTTCCATATCCTTAGCTTCTCTAATTTTCAAACTTGATCCCAAAATTCAGGACTAAATCAACAAGTTACTCTTATGTAGTTACTGTCAGAGCTTACAAAGACTCCTCTATTAAAGCAGTATTTGAGAAATAATGTACCCTCATCTCCCTAAGGCTGGAACTACACTGAATTATGTCTTTGGTATCACCAACAACAACTACCTATTTTTGTTACTCAGATACTGAAACAAACTTCTAATAGTGGAAAAAAAGACTATGCCGTTGGGAGGTCTAAGTTTGAATACAGGGCCCTCATCTGACTCCCTGGGTGACTTTCTGTCTCTTGGGATCTTTTTTTTTTTAATCAGTATTTCAGAAGTCTGTACTTGGAGTACTTGCTCACTGATCTAACTCCAAGGAATTCACAGAAGTCTAGAAAGGCTAAAGTTATTCAGATTAGTGGGCAAGAGAAACAGGTGAAAATTTTTAAAGGAAAGAAAAGAAAGATGGATTAGGGCAAAGAAATAAGGCAAGAGGAATTTTAGGAAGTTTGAATGTGTAAAATAGTTTATATGCCCTACTTAGTGGCCACAGGACATATTCTATGAAGATATCAGCATTTTTCAAGATATTTTAGAAGGACATGGGACTTCTTTGGTTATCATTTTCAATGTTAACTTGTCTCAGTTTTATTCAGTATATATTTATATTGAGAGTTATTAAGAATTGTGATAATTATAAAGAATTGTATTTGTATTTAGAATTTGACTTTACTGACTATAAAGTGGTATAAACATGTCATCTTTTCTTTCTTTTAATCTTTTTAAAAGATTTCCTTTATTTACTAGAGAGAGAGAGAGAAAGCATGAGCGGAAGGAGGGGCAAAGGGAGGGGGAGAAGCATGCTCCCGACTAAGCAGGGAACCTGTTCTGGGGCTTGATTCCAGGACCCTGGGATCACTACCTGAGTCAAAGGCAGAGGTCCTAATCAATTGAGCCACCCAAGCACCCCATCTCAACTTTTCTTTTACATTCAGGCTATTCAAAATACTATTTCACAGCCTAGAGCACATCACTCCCTCCTCCATCTGCAATGGCTATTTATTACTTTTTCCTTAGGCCCTAACTTAATCTTCGAAAACCCTAGCAACACCTAGCCTCATAACACACACACACACACACACACACACACACACACACACCCCAAGTCTGGGCCAAGCATCTACCCTTATGTTCAGAATATCCTGTACTACTGCCTCCTCACAGATTCAGAGCATTTATCATAATACATTGTTAATTGCCTAGAAATCTACCTCTCAGATCTCAATTTCTTCCTCCTCTCAAAAAAATTCTAAGATCTCCAGTGACAAGGGTCATCTTTTCTCTTGCATCATTTTCACCAAAGCTAAACACAGTGCCTGACACACATAAACATTCAGTAAATATGTTTCATGAATCGATGATTGGCTGATTAGTTTCATGAATGCATGACTGAATGGTCTACACTGCACTTCCCTGCCCACTTCAAGAAACTCTGGAGAACTATTTACAACTGGAGGAATGACATAGATCAAATTTACCCTGAACATTTTCTCAACACAAATGTTTGAGAACATTCCTTCTCCACCACAGTACTTGCCATCAAGAGCATGATTAAGATCCTGAAAATCAGAGGTCATGGAAAAATCTCTACTGTATGGAAGGAAAATGAGTAATCCATGGTTATCCCAAAGACAGGCTGACAGACATCCAGATATAAATGGAGTAATAGTAGCCACTCTCAGACAGCCTGAGCAAGTCTGATGGAGCCCCAAAATCAAATGATATTTTACTATACATGTCTCTTTGTTGTAGATATGTTCCTCAATTTTAGGTTGCATTGGCAATTACACACACTGATTTTATTTTGTCAAAGGTTTGCTGTACTTGACATTTTACTGTCTACAGGGGTTCCTGTCAAAAAATGTTTCTGCTACAACTATGATGTGTATTTGCATGGTGGTTGCTAAATGTTATTTTTTTTTTGCGTTTGAGAAACTAATTAAATATCCTGCTTCTCTGAATTCTGAGTAATTAATGAAGTGTGCAGGAATTAGCAGCTGGAGGTTGCACACTGTGATTTTTTTTCCTCTCACATTGTCCATAGCAAGAGCTTAAAATAACAAGAGCCATTTATTATTTACTCTACATTAGAGCTTTACTTTTTAAATGTATTTTTTTAATTTATTTATTTGTCAGAGAGAGAGGGAGAGAGAGCGAGCAAGCACAGGCAGAGTGGCAGGTAGAGGCAGAGGGAGAAGCAGGCTCCCCGCTGAGCAAGGAGCCCGATGTGGGACTCGATCCCAGGACGCCGGGACCATGACCTGAGCCGAAGGCAGCCGCTTAACCACCTGAGCCACCCAGGCGTCCCTAGAGCTTTAATTTTTAAAATGCAAGAGGAATAGAAAGATAAAGTGGCCCAGTTGTGAGCTTGTTATTGTTTATGTTTTGTTTTGTTTTGTATTTATATTTCAAATCCCTAGTTCAATAAGGATCAGCACTATCATGAGTGACTCCACGTTGGTGAATAACTGAATCAGTGCCATCACTAGAATGTACCAAGTTGACAGCATGTACCATAGAGAACTGAGGAAAGGTTTGCCTTCTTTAGCTACAAATTTGCAGTTAGAAACTAAAATTTTGTATACCTAAGTTGTTAGTTCTCAAAATTCTCTGTACGTGCTGGAAATAGAGGCAATAAAGTCAGAAAGTGAAAGCACTATTCTAAAACAGATGTTCATAGATCTTTCTACCCTGTACGAACCCTGAATTTCCAGCATGTCCAATAGAAATCAGTGTGTTTAGTGTTATATCCATCTTCTTCCTCTGTGCTGGTACAGTTCCTACTTATTCTAAATCTTACCTGTCAATATCCCATACCTAGAATCCAAATCCACTCACTTTCTGAAGTGACCTAGTTCTCCCAGACTTTTTCTAAGGAGTCCCTACCCCTGACCTACCTGTTGCAGGACTTCTTTTTGAAGTAATCTTGCTTCCTACGGTGGGGTGACTAATTATTGTATCCTGATAAAATTTTTTCTCATGAATATTCTCATTAGAAAAATTCACACTAGTGAACAATTCTAAGGGAAATCAAGAACAAGGTAATTTTTTACCATCCTCTCCAAACTAGTTTCAGCCTAGGAAAGTTACACTTTCCTGGTAAAAATATCATTGTCAAAGATGTGGTTTAGATCTTGATTTTAATTCTCTCCATAGAAATAACATTAGGGACTGAAACCTCTCTTTCTTCCAAATGACAGCTGCCTAGTTTACCTTCTTATGTAAGAGTGAAATAATATAGAGCATCAACAACAAAAAAAGTTGAGATGAAGAGGGTATCTGTGACCCAAAGATACCAGAAGTCCAGTAAGACTGAGAAAGGGTTCTAGCTGACATAAGGTGCCTAAACATTTATGTTAATATTAACCTCTTAGAATAAAACCTCAACTCTGCAAATGTCACTGCTTTCTAAGGTTCAGGGAAGTTCAATTGAAAAAAGTAGATTCTCTGTAGAAATAAAAGAAATTACAAATTAACTCTGATTGAAGAACCTTTTTCCCTGCCTTGAAAATTGCTGAAGCTCCTCCCTTCAAGGAACTACAGTGGGCTTCCTGTCCTTCACTTGATGTGATGTTAATTATATACCTGTCAGCCTACCTACTCTATTTAGAAGGCAAGTTGCACATTTTCTAACAACCCACCACTTAGTTCTCTTCCAATTTTTAAATAGTGCTGACTGGTACATTTTAATTAAGATTTGACAGTTAAAATTTGCATTCCAAAGGCTTATTGAATTCTATGGAATTAGATTGCCTATTTTGTTCTACACTGGTGCGTGTATGTGTACAGGCGCCTGTGCGCGTGAGTGCATACACACACACACACACACACACACACACAATCTAGTCCTTCCTAAGCCACTTGGTTGAATGCACAAATAGGCTGCAAACTATAGGCAATTTGACCTTTAAATCACCTTTAAATCCCCACAATTTGATATTCTGTTAAAGTAGTGTAATTTGGAATGGTAGGGAATTTGTATAAGTGTTAAAATACTTGTTCTTGTCCTATTCGTTAATTTATATTAGCAACAAGCAAGAATTTGTTGCAGCTTGCTGGCCTTTACTCTCATAACTCTGCAGCTAATGCCGAGATTTTGATACGTGTTAAGTGCTAGAGGTTTCATAAATAGCTATACTTTTAGTTTACAGAAGAAAAACCCAGATCCTCAGAAAATTATGTTAACATCAGTTATTAATTGCAATAACTATGTTTTTAGAGCCAATTCTTTTAGGAAAAAAAAACTTACTTTATTGATATCAAAGAACTTATTTTCTAGATAATTTAATATCAGATAAAATAAACACCAATTTTCAAACACACTACTTACCAATAATGCTGACAGGAAAAATGACTTTTTCAAAGCCCATCAGATTTTAAAATATGTTCTATTACATAAATCAAAAAATATCATATTTTATATCACAAATATTTTGCCGCTACAAATGACAGAATTTAACATACTTTTGAGAAATTCATTTGTGTTATTTACTACAGAAGGAATTTATTTTTAAATTATATATAAATATATCACTCTATGTCTTAGGGAGTATACCCACATATAAAAAAATAACAATTAGTTAAAACAATCGATCTTGGGTCACCTGGGTGACTCAGTCATTAAGTGTCTGTCTTTGGCTCAGGTCATGATCCCAGGGTCTGGGGATTGAGCCCTGTGTTGTACTCCCTGCTTGGTGGGAAGCCTGCCTCTCCCACTCCCCCTGCTTGTGTTCCTTCTCTCAGTGTCTCTCTCTGTGTCAAATAAATAAATAAAATCTTTAAAAACAAAACAAAACAAACCAACTGATCTTTCAAAAGCATTGTGAAATGTATTTACCTCCCATTACTGAAACTTCCTTTGGTCCCAATCTACCAGATGCCAGTAATGGAAGGAAAGGTAATTTGGATAGAGGAAGAGTCTATCAACTTCACTTAACTACATCAAGCAAAATTGTACAATATGGGTCAAAGTTTTGTTCCTATCATGTGAACTCAACATCAAGATAATTTTCTTGGATGCCCCTTTCTAATATAATCACCAAGCCTAAGTATATTCAACACTGAAATTCTTTTTTTTTAAGCTTTTATTTATTTATTTATTTTACAGACATGGATCACAAGAAGGCAGAGAGGCAGGCAGAGAGAGAGTGGAGGAAGCAGGCTTCCTGCTGAGCAGAGAGCCTAATGTGGGGTTTGATCCCAGGACTCTGGGATCATGACCTGAGCTGAAGGAAGAGGCTTTAACCCACTGAGCCACCCAGGCGCCCCAACGCTGAAATTCTTAAGATGCTATTGAATGATGAAACCCTCCAGACCAGTATAAAAGATTTCAGAGCCTACACAACATAAATTCAAAGTGTCCAGAATACATTATAAAATTTTTGACACATAAGGAACCAAAGATGCTTTACTAATTCTTGGGAAAAAGGTTAATCAATGGATGCTAACCCTGAAGATAATGCAAATGTGGAATTATCAGTATACTAGTCTGCTTGAGTTGTCATAACAGCATGGGCAGCTTAAGCAATAGTTTATTTTCTCACAGTTCCAGAGCCTCCTAGTCCAAGATCAAGGAGCTACTGAAGTTGGTGTCTAGGCATCTCTTCCTGGCTTGTAAATGTATGCCTTTAACTGTACAGCTGCATATATGCAGAGAAACAGAAATCTCTGGTGTCTTTTCCTATTAATTACCAGGACACCAGTCCTATCAGAGTAGGGTTCCACCCTTAAGACCTTGTTTAACCTAATTAATTCCCTAAAATCACATTGGGGGTTAGGGTTTTGACATATGAATTTTGGAAGAACACAACTCAGCCCATCACAATTAGACAAAAGCTTTAAGGCAACTATGAAAACTATGTTTCATGAACTAAAAGAAAATACATTTGAAATAATTGGAAAGAATAGAAGTTCCTGAAAGAAATAAAACTGATTTTTAAAAGAACCAATAAGAAATTTTTGCACTGAAAAGTATAATTTTTTTTGGTAACAAAACAGAACAATAGAATGGATTTAAATAATTGAATGGAAATGACCAAAAAACCCACCAAAAACAGTATGTGAAACTGAAAGTAGGTCAGTAGAAATTATCTAATCTTTATCTAAATAAAGAAAGCCAAGGAACTATAGTATAACATCATTAATGTCCCTGAATGAAAAGAGAAATTGGTGTACATAAAAGTGAATGAAGAAACAGTGTTTGAAAACATTTCAAACATGGAGAAGAATCTATATTTAAAGATTCAAGAAGCTCAACACATACAAAACACGATAAAAACATAATTTTGCTCTGATAGTTTAAAAACAAAGACAAAGAAAAATATCTTGAAAGCACTTAGATAAAAGTGATACATTACATATAGGGGAAGACAACTTGAAAACTACGGGATTTCTTACCAAAAACCTAGAAGTGAAGTAACAATAACTTTAAAGTGCTGAAAAAAATATCAACCCAGAAATCTAGACTGAAAGAAAATATCTTTTGGGAATGAAGGAGGAAATAAAGGTATCCTCATATGACAGAAAATTAAGAGAACTTTCAGCCAGTAGACCTCCTGTGAAAGAAATATTAAAGGAAGTTCTTCAGGCTGAAACTAAATGATACAAGAGGGAAACATAGAATACCAAGAATGAAAGGCAAGCCTTAAAAATGTTAAATATTTGAAAAAATATAAAAGATTATTTTCTCCTCTTACATTCTTTAAAATATGTATGAGATCAGAATGTGTAAGTTGTAATGCTTTCTGGTCACATTTTTAAGGTATATAGGTGGAATATATAACTATAATATAGGTGGATATATTATATAGGTGGATATATAACTATAATATAGGTGGATAAATATAATATAGGTGGAATGATAACTATAATATGGGGGATGTTAAGACACCTACAGATTATAAGACATCTATGTTTTTTATAAAATTGATAAAATATTAACTTACTAAATAGACTGAGGAAGTTTAAATATGTATATTGTAATTGTCAATCAAATGACAAAATAGATATAGCCCAAAACCAATAAATAAATTAAAATATACTAAAATACTCAACATTTCTTTCTTTTATTTTATTAAAGGTTATATTTGTTTATTTATTTAGAGAGAGAAAAAGAGAGCATGAGTGGGGGAAGGTACAGAGGGAGAGGGAGAGAGAATCTTAAGCAGGCTTTATGCTGAGTGGGGAGCCTGGCATGGGGCCCATCTCACAACCCTGAGATCAAGAGCTAAGCCAAAATAAAGAGCCAGATGCTTAACCAAGTGAGCCATCAGGTGCCCCCAAACACTCAAAATTTCAAAAAGAAGTCAGAAAAAGGAAAACAGAACTATTAAAATTAGAGAGAACAATAGCAAAAAGTCAAATTTTAAACCATATCAAGAATTAAATTAAATCTAAGTGTTTTAAATACAACAGTAAAATAGGTTGTCAGATTTGATTAAAAACAGTATCTACCTGTCGATATAAATCTACTTTCAATTGATGAGTAAAAATTAAAATAATAAAGTAAATATATCATGAAAACAATAGTCAAAAGAAACTTGGAATGGCTAGAGTACTATCAGATAAAGGAGACTTCAGAACAAGGAATATCACCAGCAAGAAAGAAATACTTTGCATAATGGTAAAGGGTTGAATACAGCAAAAAGACACAACTATCTTGAATAGGTGTGTACCTAACAACAGAGTTTCAAAATATACAAATCCAAAAGAATTCAAAGGAGAAATACACAATATGAATATGAATCTAACAAAATATGTGCCAGATATGAATAGTGGAAACAACAAAGTGAGGGTAAGGATATCAAAGACAAGCAAATTAGGAGAATTATTGTATTCATGGTTTGGAAAACATTATATTTTTAAGATGTTAATTTCTCATATTGGGGTTCTTCAGAGCGATGGAAGCAATGATGTGTGTGTGTGTGTATGTGTGTGTGTAGAAAGAATGAGAGAGAGAGAGAGAGATTGAGATTTAAGAAGTTGACTCATGCAGGGGGACTTGGGTGGCTCAGTTGGTTGAGAGTAGGCTCATGATCTGGGCTTAGGTCATGACCTCAGGGTTATGGGATTGAGCCCTGTATTGGGTTCTGTGCTCAGCGAGGAGTCTGCCAGAGATTCTCTCTTTCCCCTCCCTTGTCCTTCCCTTGCTCATCCACACTCTTTCTCTCTTTCTCTAAGTAAATAAAATCTTTAAAAAAAAAAAGTAAAGAAGTTGACGCATGAAATTATGGAGGCTGGCAAATCCAAAGTCTACAAAGTAGGTAGGTATTCTGGAGACCCAGGGAAAGTCCAGCATTGCATTCCAGACCAAAGACTGACTAATGGCAGAAATCCTTCTTGTTTGGGGGAAATTCATGCTTTTGTTTTAGTCAAGCCTTCAGGTAATCAGACGAGGCCCACCCACATTATGGAGAGCCATTTGCTTTACGCAAAGACTGCTAATTTACATGTTAATCTCATCCAAAAACAGCCTCACAGAAACATCCAAAATAATGTTTGACAAAACATCTAGACATCATGGCTCAGCCAAGCTGACACAAATAATTAAGCACACATCTCTCAAACTGATCTATAGATTCAATAAAATCCTAATCACTATCTAGGAAGCCTTTTTTTGTCATAAAATGATTATAAAATTTGTTTGGGAAAGTAAAGATCCTAGTGTATTTAAAATAACTTTAAAAATAAATAATTATTTTGGAAGACTTAACCACCCGATTGAAAGATTAATTAAAAATCCTAAAATTTGTATGGAATCAGAAGAGACCCCGAATCGCTAAGGAAATGTTGAAAAACAAAAATAAAACTGGTGGCATCTCATTACCTGATTTCAAGCTTTACTACAAAGCTGTGATCACCAAGACAGCATGGTACTGGCATCAAAACAGACACATAGACCAATGGAACAGAGTAGAGAGCCCAGATATGGACGCTCAATTCTATGGTCAAATAATTTTCGACAAAGCAGGAAAAAATATACAGTGGAAAAAAGACAGTCTCTTCAATAAATGGTGCTGGGAAAATTGGACAGCTATATGTAGAAGAATGAAACTCGACCATTCTCTTACACCATACATAAAGATAAACTCGAAATGGATAAAGGACCTCAATGTGAGACAGGAATCCATCAGAATCCTAGAGGAGAACATAGGCAGTAACCTCTTTGATATCAGCCACAGCAACTTCTTTCAAGATATGTCACCAAAGACAAAGGAAACAAAAGCGAAAATGAACTTTTGGGGCTTCATCAAGATCAAAAGCTTCTGCACAGCAAAGGAGACAGTCAACAAAACAAAGAGGCAACCCACGGAATGGGAGAAGATATTTGCAAATGACAGTACAGACAAAAGGTTTATATCCAGGATCTATAAAGAACTTCTCAAACTCAACACATGCAAAACAGATAATCACATCAAAAAATGGGCAGAAGATATGAACAGA
>PISX010032409.1:0-16262 GCA_004024625.1 Mellivora capensis
TAGATGGATATATAATAGATATAATAGATAATAATAATAGATAAAATGATTTTGTATGAATAATATAGTACCCCCCTTATTGTACAACCATCAGAATAAAAACATATGTAAATTCTTGAAGAAGCTGAAGTAAAAATAATATGATCCTTTTGTCAAGCAGAGATGGCTTCCCACCCAAGTCCTGGGTTTCCCTATGTCTGAGACTGTTGGCACATCTCTGAAATTATCTTTATCCTCATCATTAAAATACAGACAATAATTAACTCCTAACGTCACTTTTAGGATTTAATGATCCAATCCACATGTAATCACTATTTTAATGCCTGTTCACAAAGAAGGTACTAAAGAATGTATGCTCTTTCCTCCACAATGATTATTCGTACATTTAGGGGTGTGTAGAGATCTAAGAAATGGTACCATTTTCCCTCCACAGATTCACAACCAAATGGGGAAATAAAGCAAAAAAAAAAAAAAAATGTGGTTGCATCTTCTTGTTTAGTGCCCTGAATATGTCATGCCAGTCCTTTCTGGCTTGCCAGGCTTCTGTGGACAGTTCTGCTGTTATTTGGATGGTTCTTCCTCTGTATGGAAGTAATCTCTTCCCCTTAGCTGCCCTTAAGACCTCCTCTCTGAATTTATGATTCATGAATTTCACAATTAAGTGTCTGGAGGTCTTTCTAGACTCATTGATCTTTGGGGTGTCTTCTCTGCCTCTAGGATATGAACACTTGTTCCATTCCCTAGGTTAGGAAAATTTTCATCCAGTATTTGTTCAACTATATCATCTAGTCTTCTCTCTTTCTCCACCCCTTCAGAGATCACAATAATTCTGACACTGGATCATTTCATGGCATCATTTATTTCCCTACTTCTGTTTTCATGGCTTCTAAGCTGTTTGTTCCAGCCCTCATCCTGATCCTTCTTTTCTCTCAGTTTGTCTTCCAGATCACTAATTCGATCTTCTGCATTTACCCTAGCTGTTAGAGTATTTAGATTAGATTGGATCTCATTGATAGCATTTTTAACTCTGCCAGATCAGCTCTCACTTTCACCCTTAGAGATTCTATGTCCCCACTAATGGTCTTCTCCAACCTAGCCATTGGATGGATAATTGTTACCCAGAATTCCATTTCCAACATATTGTTTATGTCCATATCCAATAGTTCTGTGGCAGAGGTCACAGTCTCTGAAATATTCCCTCTGTTGGGTGTTCCTCGTTCTAGTCATTTTGGTGAGAGGTGGTTGAGGGGATGTATAGCTGAATGTATCAACCACGATCCAGTCAAGGTGCCCCTTGGAAAGTTTTGGAGCAATCAGACGTCACCACCAGAAAGAAAGAAAAAAGAAAAAAGAGAAAGAAAAACAGGGGGGAAAAAAAGGAAAATACCCAGCCAAAATGAGCCCCCAAAGTAAGATTATGAGGTACATAAACAAAAACAAACAAACAGAAAGACTGACAAAAATAAAAGATGAGGAAAAGAAAGAAAAAGAAAAACCCAGCCAAAATGAGCTATCAAGATAAAAAGCTTCTGCACAGCAAAGGAAACAGTCAACAAAACAAAGAGGCAACCCACGGAATGGGAGAAGATACTCACCAACGACACTACAGACAAAGGGCTGATATCCAAAATCTATAAAGAACTCCTCAAGCTCAACACCCAAAAAACAGATAATCATGTCAAAAAATGGTCATAAGACATGAACAGTGAATAGACACTTCTATAAAGAAGACATACAAATGGCTAACAGAGACATGAAAAAATGTTCATCATGATTCATCATGATGATGATGTTCATCAAACCACATTGTTTTGTTCACCACAATGTTCATCAAAACCACATTGAGATACCACCTTACACCAGTTAGAATGGCCAAAATTAACAACACAAGAACAAGTGTTGGAAAGAATGTGGAGAAAAGGGAACACTCTTACACTATTGGTGGGAGAGCAAGTTGGTGCAACCACTTTGAAAAACACTGTAGAGATCCTGAAAAAATTAAAAAAGAGCTACCATATGAGCTTGTAATTGCACTACTGGGTATTTACCCCAAAGATACAGATGTAGTGAAAAGAAAGGCCATATATACCCCAATGTTCATAGCAGCAATGGCCACAATTGTCAAATTGTGGAAAGAGCCAAGATGCCCTTCAACTGAAGAATGGATAAAGAAGATATGGTCCATATATACAATAGAGCATTATACCCTCATCATAAAGGATGAGTACCCAACTTTTGTATCAACATGGACAGGACTGGAGAAGATTATGCAGAGTGAAATAAGTCAAGCAGAGAAAGTCAATTATCATATGGTTTCACTTACTTGTGGAGCATAGGAATAACTTGGAGGACACTAGGAGAATGAAAGGAAGAGTGAATTGGGATAAACAGGAGGGGGAGATGAAGCATGAGAGACTGTGGACTCTGAGAAACAAACTGAGGGTTTTGGAGGGGAGGGGGTTAGCAGAATGGGTGAACCTGGTGGTGGGTATTAAGGAAGGAACGTATTGCATGGAGCACTGGGTGGGTGCATAAACAATGAAAAATATAAAATAAAATTAAGATGTTTAAAAAAAATGTGGCTAATGGGGGTCAAATATCACAGAATTAGAGGTGGAACTCTACCTATGGGAGAAGTAGCTTTCCAAGTGCTAAACTTTCTGCTGATTTACAAGGACAATTACACATCCTGAGGCCTGGGCTGCAGAGATGGGAATAAGCTTATGGTATGCCACAGCAAAGTGAAATCTCTTCAGAATAGGCAAGAAAAATAGGGGCCAAGCTACTCATGCCTTTTTTTTTTTTCTTTCAAACTCACCAGTCAAGATTTGTTGAGTAGTGAGTATATAAAACACTAAAACATAGTAGGAAATATGAAGAATGAAGAAAATTTTATACATAAAAATAAGTCTTAGAGTGATTTGGATAGCATTCATAATGCTATAACTTTTTAAATATAGAATTGGTGCTTTTGAAAAAGCTAGTGGAACTATGTGTAGCTTCAACAGTACTGGGAAATCTAAAAGGAAGAGGAAAAATTTATAAACAAAGACTAGAAGTCAGATACCTGCAAAAATTATGTGAGGTTTAGGAAGAAACTATTAGAAGGAAGGAAAGCATGATGGATAATCAAAAGTCTGAAAGATAGTAAAGAACAATGTGATTTGAAGAAAATAAAATAGAGGAACAAATATAAGGTGGTATTAACATGAATTTTTTAAAAAATTAACATTTTCAACCAGAACACTTTAAAAATTTCCATTAAAGTACGGATTAATCCATAAAATTATTTTGCTGGAATAACACGTATGGAAATATCAAGTGAGAGTCAGAATTAGAGATAATCATTAACAAAGAGTTACTTACACACACAAATATTGTGTGTTAGTGTGTATTCTATTATCCTTCACACTTTTGAATATTTTTCAAAAATATTTTTTTCTTGAACATAATTGTTGTAGTCAAAATAAGGACCTCCCAAAGATGTCCACGGAACTTACAAATGTCTAATATATATAGCAAGAAGGATTTTGAAAATATGATTAAGGTTATGAGCCTTGCAGCAGGGAGATTATTTTGTATTATCTGGGTGGGGCTAATCTAACCACATGCACTTTTAAAAATATGGAGAGCTTTCTCAAGCTTGAAAATAGAAGATATGAAGCAAAAGGACAGAGCAGAGAGATTGTGAGTGGAGGAAAGACTCAGCCTGCAGTTGTTGGCTTTAAGACAGAGGAAGTGGCCATAAGAATAGGAACGTGGTGGCATCAGGTAGCTGAAAATCTCCCTGACTAGCAACCTGCAAGGGAATGTGAACCTTAGTCCTACAACAAATGGTACCAAATTCTTCAACAGTCTAAATAAGCATGGAAACAGATTTATGCTGAAAGACGCCAGAAAAGAATACAGCCTTGCCCACAGCTTGATCTCAGCTTTGTAGAACCTGGAGCTGAGAGTCAGCTGAGTAAATTCAGATTTCACAGCTTCAGAACTGTGATATACAAAGTTTATCTTCTTTTAAGTTGCTAAAGTTGGGGTCGCCTGGATGGATCAGTGGGTTAAAGCCTCTGCCTTCAGCTCAGGTCATGATCCCAGGGTCCTGGGATCGAGCCCCACAACAGGCTCTCTGCTGGGCGGGAAGCCTGCTTTCTCCTCTCTCTCTCTCTCTGCCTGCCTCTCTCCCTACTTGGAATCTCTGTCAAATAAATAAATAAAAACTCTTTAAGTTGCTAAAGTTGTAGTAACTTGCTACAGCAACAAGAAGAGACAAATATAATATTAATTAGTTATTTGTAATACTTTATATCTGTTATTTTTCTGAATTGCTTTGGCTTTATTAATTTATAAAATAGGAGCTATGTTACAGGTGGTGGTGAGGAGATAGGCATTCAATTTTAAAAAGGCACCTTGCACAGAAGAAAAAATGTGTGAGATAAATGACTTATCTAAAGTGGATGCTGTAGAGAACAGAAGGATTTTAGTTTGTGTTCAGATTAAAGTAGGCAAAAGATGGTATCTGGAAAGTCCTTGCCACAATAGAATAATAAAATTAAATGCTGCGCTATAAAGTTATCCTATGTTCAGTGGTCAGTGTAGAAAGTAAAGTATATTTATACTGGTTGTATATAATATGTTGGAGTCAAAAGAACTGAGACACTCAGGTCTGTGTTTACATAAAATTAGTCTTATATAAATAAGGATTCTTAAATTGTCGTAAGAAACGTTAAACCAGGTAAAAAGTGCAATCAAAAAAGCAATTTTAATAAATGTGATTAAGGTTGTTTTAAAATCAAGAATTGACTGTTAGTACAAAGGAGAAACTAAAAATACACTTTGCCAGTTATACAAAAAGGATGTTGGATTTGTTTTATAAAAAAAGTAATGGGAATAATAACATCAGGGTCCTAACTCAGATGATGTAAAGGATGGTAATGCTGTATCTGTGATACTGAATACAGACAGAAGGCCACATAGGTCCTTTTGGATTTAGTACTATTGAGAAAAAATAGCAGCATTACTGTATCAGGACAAAGAGAAAGTAGCAATTTGAATTACTTTGCACAAAAAAATTAAGTTTAAAAAGTTTGTTTATTCCACGTAAGTATTTCAAAAGACATCTTATGCCCTTTCTTTTAGTTATTTACCTTGTAATTATATTTTATATATTTTTTGTATAGCTTTATTGTTCAATATCCCATAAGTGTTTATCAATGTACTAGGAAAAGAACAAATTCTGCTGGGACCGCTGAATGGCAAGCACATCTTCCTTGATGTTTTGATGAGGTATTTTTCTTCTCTTTTAGGAAGGATGGAAAACTAAGGACAAGTTACTTTTAAATTATTTGAAATTTTGAAAACCAGATGGTCTCAAAAAAAGTCATGATTGAATACATACATAAATTTCTTAATTTCTTCTTGAATTTCAACTTTGGGTACCTTACCACACATTCTCATATCTAGTGAAATACTGCAAAGAAAACAAAACAAAAAGGAAAGGTAAGAAAATTAAAATATTTTTTAATACAATCAAAATTGTCTTTGTGCAACCTCAGTGGGAGACAGGAATCCATCAAAATCCTAGAGGAGAACATAGGCAGTAACCCCTTCCACATCACCCACAGCAATTTCTTTCAAGACATGTCTCCAAAAGCAAGGGAAACAAAAGTGAAAATAAACTTTTGGGACTTCATCAAAATAAAAAGCTTCTGCACAGCAAAGGAAACAGTCAACAAAATTAAGAGGCAACCCACAGAATGGGAGACGATATTGACAAATGACAGTACAGATAAAGGTTGGTATCCAAGATCTATAAAGAGCTTCACAAATTCAACATCCAAAAAACAAATAATCCAGTCAAAAAATGGTCAGAATACATGAACAGACACTTCTCCAAGGAAGACGTACAAATGGCTAACAGACACATGAAAAAATGTTCAACATCACTACCTATCAGGGAAATACAAATCAAAACCACAATGAGATTCCACCTTACACAAGTTAGAATTGCAAAAATGAACAAGACAGGAAACAACGAATGTCAGTGAGGATGTGGAGAAAGGGGAACCCTCTTACGCTGTTGGTGGGAATGCAAGTTGGTATAGTCACTCTGGAAAACAGTATGGAGTTTCTTCAAAAAGTTAAAAATAGAGCTACCCTACAACCCAGCAATTGTACTACTAGATATTTACCCAAATATATGATGTAGTGAAAAGAAGGGGCACACATACCCAATGTTCATAGCAGCAATGTCTACAATAGCCAAAGTGTAGAAGGAGCCAAGATGCCATTCTACAGATGAATGGATAAAGAAGATGTGGTCCTTATACACAATGAAATATTACTCAGCTGTCAGAAAGGATGAATACCCAACATTCACATCAACAGGAATGGAACTGGAGGGGATTATGCTTAGTGAAATAAGTCAAGCAGAGAAAGACAATTATCATATGGTTTAACTCATATGTGGAACTTAAGGAATAGCATGGCAGACCATGGGAAAGGAAGGGAAAACTGAAGGGAGGGAAATCAGAGAGAGAGACAAACCATGAGAGACTATGGACTCTGGGAAACAAACTGAGGGTTTCAGAGGGGAGAGGGGGATGGGGTAGCTAGGTGGTGGGAATTATGGAGGGCATGTGTTATGATGAGCACGGGGTGTTATATGCAACTATTGCATTATTGAGCACTACATCAAAAATTAATGATGTACTCTATGGTTAACTGAACATAATAATAAAAAAATAAACTTTCTTTGTGCTATTATCACCGTAGGATAGTGAATGTGCCACTGTCTCTGACACCAGTTATCATGTACTATCCATCATGTAGGCTGAGGATGGAGCCAGGCATGCCTTCCTAGAGAGTCTTGATGAATGAGTTGCCAACTAAGGTCAATAACAACTCATTTACAACTTCAAATGGTAACTCTGAACTAGACCTAATGTTGAACTTTGAGCTAAATCTTCTACACACAGGTTTTTGTCCATTCTAGCTGATGCCTGCATACTCCTGATCATGACAACTGATCTCATACTCCATTCCACTAATCAATATGTGTGTGTTTGGGGGAAAAAACATATTCCACATAGATGTTCCCTATCAATGATACTCTTCTGATGAGAAAGACTCATGTATCTCAGTATTTGATTTTACCCCCTTTCCCAGGATATTTATTAGAAAAGGATTCACAAATTGTCAAACATAAGTTAAATAATGATTTGAACATCAATTTACTATTTATTTTTAGGAAGTCAGATAATATACATTTAGATCCTGGGAAATCACTTGCTTTCAAAAGCCCTTCAACAAAACTTTTTTCTCACTGTTACCTAACTCTGGTGAAATTAGGACATTGCCAACCCAGAGGGTTACCTGGTCAACTTTGGACATAGGATTTGGGTCTTGGTAGCCCTCAAAAATTTTTTTTCCCTTTTTACCTTATTTGGAGTGCTTAGAATTGTTCCCTAAATAGTGCCTTTCTTTTTTTCACTGTTTGTTATTTTTATTTGCTTGTTTGTTTCAGGTGTTGTAAACAACTGAAAGCCAAAGCTAGAGTGTAAGTATATACAGAAAGAATACCAATACTCGGCCTTATTCACCTCTGCCCTGTGATCTTGATTGCTCATTATAGAGAAAATGTCCTCCATACATACAGAATTTCAGCAAAATCTGAACTCCAGATTTTAATTAGTAACTTATAAGTATTTGACTTGTCCTAAGTAGATTCTAACACTCTAACTTTGTGGAATGAAGGGGGTATAGGGCCATGAACGAACAGGAGCTCTTGTCAAATCCCGTTCCCTAGGTCAATGGAATGCATCAAAATGGGTGAAAGAAGTCTTCAGTAATAGGTTTCAACATATCTTCCAGATCTTTGCATCATCCCAGAAATTGCAAATTCATATAAGTTCTATATGACATTATAAAAGTGTGTAACATTATAGAAGTGTGTAAACACTGGAATGCTAAAGTCTTATTCTGAAGAAAATCCGGAAATTTATTTGTGATGCTCTAAAAATCATGTCATTTTGACCTTCAAGTGAATAAACCCAAAGTTAATTTTATACTGGTATACACATCTATTATTATTAAAGTCCTAATATAATAACAACCAACCACGTTTATTATGTACTTAATTTTCTTGCTAGATCAATGTAGGATTGCAGTGTTACCACACTGGTTAAAAAAAAAATCTGTTGACATCACTTTAAAATAGTATATGAGTAAAATCCTCCTTTAAGACCTTTAAGACCTCCTTTATGTTATTTAAACATAAGTAACTACAAAAACATAACATGAAACTTCAAAAAGACATTTTAAAAATATGTCACATGAATATTTGTATTATTGTCTTCATGCCTAATGTAAGGCAAAATATATGTAGGGAGTCTGGCTCCAAACCCAAATCTTAAGTGTGATCTTTCAGATCCAACCATAGCCAATTTCAAGGCTTTACCTGGGAGGTTTCATGGAGGGAAGCTGCTCTCCCCACCACTAGACTGTGCAAGACCAGTGCACTGTATTTTTTCTGGAGGTAGTTACAGTCAAAACCTCAGCCCCTGCTGGCCCCCTGGGCAGAGCTCATATACATGTCTGCCTCCTAGTCCAGGTGCTCCAAGAGTCCTCCTTATCAAGGACAGCAACTAGGTCTCTTTTTGTATTTTTATTTGGTACTTTTCCACCGATAGCCCTTCTTTCTCTCCGCATCCCCAGGGCCCACAGATCCATAAAAAGTCAAGAGCCCCCATTAGTTCATGGCTCCCCAGCCATTACACAATACCTCTGTGCTGGATAAGATATTCTCCAAACCTTACATATACAATTATACTATACACACACACACACACACACACACACACATTTCACTATTAAAACAAGGAATAGCTGTGTATATTTTTCTTTGTACACAAATACACATATGTGGGTAAGGCTACAGAATAAATTATTATAAATGGAATTACCAGAGGAAAGTATGTAAGAATTTAACATTTTTGATAAACATTGCCAAATTGCTCTCAGCAACAATGTTTGAAAATGTTTCTTTACACTCAACCTCACAGTAAAAGTGTTAGTAACTCTTTTGTATTTGCCAGTCTTGTACAATAGGAAGATGGTTTTCTAATTGCCTTTTTATTAGCATTTATATTATTTTAAATGGGACTAAGATTCTTTTCAAATGTTTTAGGACCATCTGTATTTTCTTTATTGTGCCTTTGCTGTTCCTGCTTTGGCTGTTTTCCCTGGCTTGTTTTTCTTAATGATTCATAGGATCTGTTATAATATTAAAATGTATCCTTTTGTTATATGTGCTATAATATTGTTCCAGTTTCCTTGTTTTTATACATCACTCATGGTATTTTTTTTTACTATACAATAATTTGTTATTTATTTACAAGTAAATTTATCCATCTTACTCTCAACGCTTCTAAATTTGCATTTTTCTGAGAAAGGCAAGTTCAACAGTGTTTATAAAACAATCCATCTTTCTCCCATTGATAAGCAGTAAGACCTTTATTATATATGAATTTAAGTATACTTCTAGACTCTTATTTTCCATTGAACTATTTATTTAATAGTATTATATTATTTTAATTAAATTGTATATACCATATTTAATATATGTTAATAGTCTCTAATTTTATTACATTCTTTGCTATTATTACAAAAGTATTTGTTACAAAAGACAATTAAAATCTGCTTTGAACTTTTGACACTGTTGTAGATTTTTTAAATTCTTATTGAACTAAATATATAGTTGAACTACTATGCTATATGGCAAGTTTGTATGATAGACTTTTTTTTTTAACTTTGGTTTTGTTTCCTTCTCTTTTGAAAATTCAATTTTTTTCTTAGTACTATTGCAAAATGAGTTATCGGAACTATTTTTACTTTTCAGAAACTTGGAAACTTTCTGTATCCTAAAAAATTTTTTAAATTTAATTGCCCATTAAATGAGCCCTTAAGAAATGGGTAATTTCGGAGGACTTAAATCTCTATAACCCTGGTAATTCTTGTTCAAGGAAACAGTATACCTTTTATTCTTTTAAAATTACCAGATATTTTTAAATAAATATTTTAATATATTCTGTTTGTTTTTCTTCTTTTTGTTTAGATCCATTTTGATTCATTTATCATTATTACTTAGGTTTGAGTATAATGAGGGCTTCCTGGGCTTTTCTGTAGACCCATAATAAGAGAAATGATGGCAGTGTTCCAGGCTGAGGGTTATTTTCCCTGCATACCCAAATGAAACATGATGGAATGCTCATAAGTTGACTGAAGATTTCTTGTTCGCTGGTTTACAAATACCAAGAACTTTGGATCAAAATTCAGTACCTCTCATTCCTTAACTGCTGCAATAGTGTGTTGTCTGTGTGCTTTCTTATTCAACCCTCGTTCCCTACTAGTTAGTGTCTGGGGCTAACAGTATCAATAAGAGCTCCCATGGTCAGACTATGTATCCTGTCCTTATGCTCTCAACAAGTCTACTGTTAAACACGGTAGGAAGTACACCTCCACTGGCAGATCTTTATGTTCTACAGACTTCCTCTGAAGTCTGCAGAGATTTCCATTGGATTATTTCACCTGTGCCCATTTCTCACAGCAACCTTAGAGTTCACATCTTACTCAGCATTTTGGGAAGAGTAAACTGTAAAAAGAATTAAGTCCACGCAAGAATTAAATGAAGGGATCATTACTTGAACACAAATATGTGTTCACAAAAGAAATATTCTCTTTTTTCTCTCATTTGTTTCATGTTCTTTGTATCTCACACAATGGCTATTACTATTAACTTCATATGGATACTTAATAAAATTTAATTAAAAGAAAGCTATCACTTTCCATTACATAACTAAATCTTAACACTTGTAGTGTTTTCTAAACATCATTCTACTTTATTTATTTTTTAAAAGATTTTTATTTATTTACTTGAGAGAGAGCAAGAGGGAGAGAGCACAGAGGGAGAGGGAGAAGCAGACCCTCCTCAGAGCAGAGAGCCTCACGCAGGGCTAGATCCCAGCAACCTGAGATCATGACCTGAGCTTAAGGTGGATGCTAAACCAAATGACTTCCCAGGCACCCCTAAATATCATTCTACTTTAAAAGGAAATTTGTGCTAATATATTTAACAAAGATTTTTGTTCAGTGTCCCGTGAACAGCAACTCCCAAAAGTACAGGACCGATTTCATTGGGAAGGAATTCTCTTTTGTGAGAAATATAATTTTCAGAGTATGCAGATGGTGAGGAAATTCAGTTCAAACCTGTCAAGACTGACTTAGGATTTGCTGAGTAGGCTGGAGAGTTTATGCTCGAAAAACAGTGCTCGTCTGGTAGGGCCCTGAGTGAGGAACAGGACAAAGTCTTGCAGTCTCAACCCCCTGACTGGTATTTGATGCAGCCTCACAATGTGAGGTATTTTCTAGCTGCTTGGTTTCAGAGTAAAATACAATTTCTCACCCATATGGCTTAGTCCTTTGGAAAAGAGAACATAAACATTAAATGGCAATTAGGTCAACTAGCACAGCTAACCAGCTATACTGACTGTGGTTATGTAAATAAATCAGGAAGACATTCATATGATTCATCATTGCCTGCTTTTCCTGTGCATGATAAAAGCAAGAAAAAAAACTGATTTTTCTCAGAATCAAATCAGTCAAAACAACCAATGGCTTAATATTAGCTGCAAATCCTCAACCGCCCTGTTATCAACACTTCCATTTAAAGTCACAATACAGATTGAAATTCTACAATGTGTTTAATGAATACTCCTTTAAAGTGTAAATTCATATTTTTAAAAATAAAGGAAAATTAAATTTACTATTGTGTTCTTTTATCTCCCACCAGCCATATAATTTAGACTTTCATATTATACTATGTATAGGTGTATCATTTTCTACTCTGACAAAGAAGAAAGTGGGAGCATCTTTACTTTTTATATAATTTTTTTATTATATATTTTTTTAAACTTAAGAGCATAACATTGATTGTATAGACTTATTCCTAACACTATTAATTTAGAATGAACCTGCTGTGAGAATATTCAGAGTTGACCTTTCACAATGAATTTGAATTCAGTATATGCATTTAAGAATCATCATTTATAATGCATTATTTAAAATGTATATTCTAAAACATATTTATGACAAGGACAATGGAAATGTTAAGTTTACTAATCTTTATGTACACACATTAGTAGTTTGATTCATTCTTGTGGGTTTTCCACAGGATAGAATCTTAAAAATAATTCACGAAGCAACTAAATTACCCAGAATCTGGTGCTGCCTACTTCATTTTTTAAAACCTGCATATTTTTCCATGTATTTTCATGGAAAATTGCTCAGCTTAGAACAACTGTGACAGTTACCAGTATTAATGTTAGTAATTCATTACTATAATTATGAGTGCACAATGGGTTCATTGAGATAGTAACAATCAAAGAGATTAAAATTAATAAAAAGATACATTTTAATTGTAAGAGGCTAATCCATGAGATTTTCAATGAAAGTATATGAATATATTAAAGTGTTATATTTTTTATCTGAATTTCACATAACATTGGGAAACTAGGGATCAGAAAATATAAATTATTTGCACACAGAAAACAGTAAAAAGTAGCTGATGATACATAGAGAGGCTATAATTTTTATGCTATGAGAATCATAGGTATTTTTTAAACTTGTTACAAAATACAAAAGTCTACCTGCATTGCATTGATATTTTTGCTATAAATTTAACTGTGAAATTAATCCATTTGCATTGTAAAATGCTAATCTTTTGTTAGATATTCAAAGATTTTTCTTCAAAACTTCTGTGCCTCATTATACTTTGAGCAATAGAGTATGAGTCCTGAATATAGATGTTAAATAAAACACGTTTCCTAATATTAAAAACATTATTTAAAGCAATTTTATTAACCTGATTATTGTCTGTTGAGATCTCCAGCTTACTTACACTCCTTCACCATATTTTCTCTTCCAAATCATGAAAAATGAATGCACCAGTGCAAGAAGACAGGACTGGAAAAGGGGTAAGTCATGATTTGTTAGGAAGCCCACACAGAAAGGATTTTGTTCTCATGTAAACCTAGGTCTGAGGCAAGAATAGAAGGAAGAGCCTAATATAAAAATTAGTGCTCTACTGCCAGAAAAATGTGATACCTCAGAAAGCTTTTTATCGTATTAGAATAGGGCAGCTCCTTACATTTGGAGGCCTTACTTGAAATGACCTGCCAAATATTCCTGACCCCAGAGAAAGAGTTTCGACAAGGTTGGCAAAGATAAGGATCTCTAATGCAGAGATTTCAGAGCCTAGATGCTCCTTTTGAGGAAGAGAACAAAGAAAGTAAATAATGGATATATTTCTTCTGGGTTGAAGACTTGAATTAGTATTTGAAAATATTTTCTTGAAATAAAACTTTCAAATTGCAAGGCAAAACCTAATAATAACCCATAACTAAAATTATGAAATTATTATAGCAAAATCTAGAATTTGAGTACTGGATTGAGGAGGAGAGAAAAAAGCATTATCTCTACAATGTCATTTTCTGGGGAAGGGAAGCATGGAAACATGGAGGGTTTGGTTGTAGGACAGAGTTGATATATTTACAAATGGCAGAAACATACACATTGATTGTTGGCATTGAGAATATTAAAAAAAAAAAAAGAAACACTTGACAAATGGAAAATCTTAAAGGACCTTCCAAAGGAACTGGAGTAAAAGTGAGGGTGAATAAAAAATAAACCAGCAAAAAATAGGCAAAAGGTAAAAAAGAATGCAACATAGTAAAAACATAATTTTAAAAACAAACTTAGATGAAAGGAGTAAAATCATACAGACTAAATGTAAATTAGTTTGCATTTTTAAAAACAGATTTTAAAATTGAATTAAATCAAATCAACTTTACTATGCATTATAGTAGACCTCTTAAAACAAAGAAATAAATGTTGAAATGTTCAACCATGTCAGATAATAAATATTGTATTAGGCAAAATAATAAAAGAGGAAGCAAGAATGACAATATCATTTTCAGAATCCAATTGATTTACTAGAGAAAAATAATTATAGAGAGAATTTGAATAATGTAATCAATATATAGCAATAGACATATTAGTAAAGTTGCATTCTATAAATTGAAAATATATTTTATATGAAAAAGATAAATAAATTTCTAAAGGTCCTAAAACAAATGATACATCACCACCAAGCAGATCAAAAATAAGCACAGATATTGAATATCTGCCAAATAATAATTAATAAATCCAAGATATGCTATATTTCATCTAATTCAAAATTCTTTTCATTGTAACCATTATTTCACATATTACTGAGGAAGAAAAGAATGCTGCCAATTAACTTATACATGTTTCATTATATTTTAAGATGTTTTATATTTATTAAAAAATCTATTTTAGTTTAGTATAGCCATATTTCATAAATACTACTGTGGTGCACTCATGAAGGTGGAAATACAACACAAAGCAGTAACCCCCTTCACCCTATTCCCATTTGTGGAATTTGACATTTCCATCTTCTGAAATTTTACATGCTATTATTTATAAATTAAATTAAAGTCTATCATATATCTTCTCATCTTAACCTTTAATACATCTGAAATGAAGAAATTGCAGGAAAAATGCATAATCAAAGTTTATCTCATCAATGGACATGCCCTTACCCAACTGAATATATAACACACTTTCCAGCTATGAATTAGAGGTCTAACCAAGACCTGATAGCAATCATTCTTTGGTTAAAACGGTATCTAGAATTTAAGATCAAATGGTTCAATGGCAGATCTTCTTTCTTTTTTCTCTCAGAACTCTATGTAAATTACTTTTGCAACAATAATTCTTTTTTTCCCCATCTTACTCATAAACCTAACTAATAAAGTAAACAAGAGTGCAAAAATGGAAAAGAAAAGTTTGAGACTAGTAGAAGGATAAAACAATGGGTAACAATGTGTTCTTAAAGACATGGTATCTATTGATGTAAATATAACAGATTTAAATGCTTGAAAGGATAAATTGTCTTCTAAATGAATTTGTACAACAAAATTACCCATTTAAAATGTGCTTCAAATTTTACTTCTGCTTATGTCTTTAATTTGCCTGCTTTTCCATCACTTGATTACTTGATTCTAGAATCACTTTTACTATTTAAATACCACTTTTTTCCTGTCTTATTTCCTTGCTTAAAACTCAGTTGGGAGGGAGGAGCAAGATGGCAGAGAAGTAGCAGCTGAGACGACATCAGGCAGCAGGAGATCAGCTAGATAGCTTATCAAACCACTGCGAACACCTACAAATCCAACGGGAGATCGAAGAGAGGAAGAACAGCAATTCTGGAAACAGGAAATCGACCACTTTCTGAAAGGTAGGACTGGCGGAGAAGTGAATCGAAAGCGACGGGAGGATAGACCACGGGGGAGGGGCCGGCTCCCTGCAAGCGGCGGAGCAGCGGAGCACTAAATCGGGACTTTTAAAAGTCTGCTCCACGGAGGGACATCGCTCCAGAGGCTAAAGCAGGGTGAAGCCCACGAGGGGTTAGCATGGCCCCAGGTCCAGCAGGGTCACAGAAGGGTGTCTGAGTGTCGCAGAGCTCGCAGGTATCGGAGCGGGAAGCCGGCTACAGAGACAGAGCCAAGGAGTGAGCTCTCAGCTCGGGGTTACCTTGAACCGGTCGCAGGCTGGGTGAGCTCGGAGCGGGGCCAGAGGCGAGGGATATGGGAGTAGCTGGGACTTTTCTCTGAGGAGTGGAGCCCCAAATCTCAGCTCTTCCGGGCCGGAGACTAAGAGGCCACCATTCTCATTCCCGTCCTCCGGACTCTACGGAAAGCGCTCAGGGAACAAAAGCTCCCGAAGCGAAACCGAGCGGATTACTCAGCCCGGCCCCTGGTAAGGGCGGTGCAGCTCTGCCTCAGGCAAAGACACTTGAGAATCACTACAACAGGCCCCTCCCCCAGAAGATCAAAAGAAATCCAACCAAGTTCACTTAACAAGGAGAGCAGGGGAACTCCAGAGAAGAGAAAGCAATGCGCGGAATTCATGGCTTTCTCCCCATGATTCTTTAGTCTTGCAGTTAATTCAATTTTTTCTTTAAAGGGCATTTTCCTAGGGTCTTTGCCACCCTTTTAATATTTTATTTGCTCCTTCATATAATCTTATCTGGAGAAAATGACAAGGCGGAAAAACTCACCACAAAAAAAAAGAACAAGAGACAGTACCAAAGGCTAGGGACCTAATCAATACAGACATTGGGAATA
>PISX010032410.1:0-16242 GCA_004024625.1 Mellivora capensis
TTTTTTTTTTTTTTTAACTAATTTTTTTTTAAATTTTTATTTTTTAAAAACATATTTTTATCCCCAGGGGTACATGTCTGTGAATCGCCAGGTTTACACACTTCACAGCACTAACCATAGCACATACCCTCCCCAATGTCCATTTTTTTTAAGGAGCAGGAAGCTTCTCAGGTGCACCTAACTCTGGAAATAACTATATTGATTAAAAAAAAAAAAAAAGTCTCCCGAAAATACTGGAAGTTTCATAGACGTTCACATTTAGAGGACCTGTGAAATATCACAAAAAATTCACATACTGGATTACAGAGAAGCCACTTACAGGAGTAGGGTGGCTTCATGCTTACCTGTGTGAAAAAAGTGAAAAAAGCAAATTGTAGAATAGAATAGATGCTTGCTGTGCAGATGTCTAGAAAGAGGACAATAGGGGCGCCTGGGTGGCTCAGTGGGTTAAAGCCTCTGCCTTCAGCTCAGGTCATGATCCCAGAGTCCCGGAATCGAGCCCTGCATGGGGGCTCTCTGCTCGGTGGGGAGCCTGCTTCCCCCCCCCCTCTCTCTGCCTGCCTCTCTGTCTACTTGTGATCTCTGCCTGTCAAATAAATGGGTAAAATCTTAAAAAAAAAAAAAAAGAGGATGACAAATTGATATTAGTGGTAATTTCAAGAGAGGGTTTGGGGGTTATTGATTGTGAATGTGTGTGTGTGTGCGTGTATCTACCATTTTATTGAGGTATAATCGACATACAATAAGCTGCACATATTTAAAATGTGCAATTTAATAAGTTTTGGCATACATACACACCTATGAAACCATCACCACAATCCCAACAGTGAATATATTCATCGCCCTCAAAAGTTTCCCCACATCCCTTTGTAATCCCTCCTTACCACCCTTCCCTGTCCCCTCATTCTAGACAACCACTGATCTGCTTTCTGTTCCTAAGGGTTTGCATTTTCCAGAATTTTACATAAATGGAATCATGCAATACGTCTTATTTTTGGTCTTGCTTCTTTCATTGAGCAAAATATTTTCCATGTTGCTGAGAATATCAATAATTAATTCCTTTTCATTGTTGAATAGCATTACATCATATGGATATGTCACAACTTCCTTATTGTTTATCTGGTGATGGACATTTATTTGGATTGTGAATAGTTTTGGGCTAGTCCTCAGAAAAACGAAACAAAACCAAACTGCTAAGAACATTTGTGTACCAGTCTTTGTGTTTGCATATGCTTTTATTTCCCTTGTGTAAATACTTAGTGGAATGTCTAGATCCTATGGTAGGTGTTATGTTTAACTTTATAAGAACCTGCAAAATTGGTTTCTGAAGTGGTTGTACCATCTTACATCCTGCCACTCTGTATGAGCATTTCCATTTGTCTATATCCTTGCCTATGTCTACATCTGGCATGATCAGATTTCTAAATTTTAGTTCTCATTCATGGTTTACATTTTCATTTCTTTAGTGATCAACAATGTACATTTTTCTTTTCTTTTTAAGATTTTATTTATTTATTTGACACAGATTGAGAGCTCCAGAACAGGCAGGGGGAGCAGCAGAGAGAGAGGGAGAAGCAAGCTCCCCACTGAACAGGAAGCCAGATACAGGGCTCTATCCCAGGTCCCTGGGATCGTGATCTGAGCCGAAGGCAGACGCTTAACCGACTTGAGCCACCCAGGCGCCCCAACAATGTAGATTTTTCATATACTTCTTTGCCATTTGTAGATCTCCTTTGGTGAACTGTTTATTCAAATTTCTGTGGGCTATTGTCATTTATGTTTCACTTTATACTTCATAAAGTTTTAAATTTTATAATGAGCGTCTCTTTTTATAATGAAAAAAAAAAAACTAACTTAAAACGTCTCAACCCAGAGTACAACAATAATTACAAATTGGCAAGCACTTTGAGTGTCTGGACAACCAGTTGTTCTATGCTTAGAATCCAAGCTGAGGCTCAAATAAAGCACAGTCACAGTATTTTGTAAAGGAACTGTTGAAACCAGTGTCGACAGAGGCAACATCCTTTGTGATAACAGAGATCACCAGATCTGCCCCCCACCCTATTCCGCCCCGCCGGCCCCATCCCCCATTTATTTTTAAAGATACTGAAAGAAGAGCTCTGGTTTGTATTTGGTTGTGAAAGGGGGGGAGAACAGGAAACAGGAAACTTGGGTTGAAAATGGACTTGATTGAACATTTGGCACGCGTTGACTTTCTTTGGAGAGCCTCAATATCCTCTGTTGTTCAACCCACCCAATGGTCTTGTAGGGGCTCGTGGTGCCCCGCCGTGGGGTGCAGAGCCAAAGGGCTGCACGTTCCAAATTGGAGTTACGGTCAAGTTAGGGTTATTGGGTTAGTGTCAGTCATAAATTACTGTATATTGTGTAATGCAGTGGAAAGAATCTTGGCAACCAGAGCCGAAGAGAAGCTTTGGGAAGGGACGGGTAAGGAACACCAGCTGAACCCATGGCTAGAGAAAGGAACACAGAACTCAACTCAAAACCCCTGCACGTCTGGCCCTTGCATCTCTAAGAGGCCCAAATTTACAGGCTGGTCCGTCCCCTTGAGTCCCATGGCCCTTTGCATCTTCCTCTGTTAGAGCACCAGTGGTCTGCTACAGTGGTTAACTGCCAATGAAGTTCTTTAGGATTCTGGCTTGTGTATTTTTCCAATTTTGTATATCTTCAGCATCTGGTATAAAGCAGGTTGTCAATTCGATTTACATATTTAAGTGCAATGGAGGAAGATAAAATGTTTGCTGTCCACCAACAAGACAATCCAAGAAGAGTGGATTAGATTTCAGTGAAAGGGTCTCTCCATCAGCGGGCACCTGGAAGGACCAGGAGCTGAGTCTCGAGGTTGGAGGCCTGAGTGAACGGGATAGCTGTGCATTACAGAGAGAGGATTTGGAGTTGGGTGTGGGGTGAGGGTGAGGTAGAAAAGCAATGGGGAGAAGGAAGAAGATTAAATGAGATACTCATAGAGCAAAGCAGCCAATAAATAATACTTCTCCAGGGCCTGGTAGCCAAAGTATTTTGTTTCATTTTGTTTTCACAGGGATGTTTAATAATCATGTTGAAGTTGCTTGAGTTTCAACAGCATAAACCTCACCTTGCCCTCCAATATCCTTGATAAAGTCTACGTGCTCAGATGGCCCTGTTGTGTGGGTTCACTGAAGAAACCAAGCAAAGGGCTGAGTTTCCATCTGGGGTAGGGACAGAAAGGCAAGACGTTTCCTGAATGAACTGAGTCAGTGAAACCAGGAGTTGGCGGTTGCAGCAGCTGTAACAAAGTAAGCTTAAGAAAATATGCAGAAGTCTTGGGTAAGGCTTTCTAGGTTCCCTTAGGACATGGATTTGGGAGTCCTGGCTTGTTTTATCTTACAGTGCAGAGAGATCGTGGCTGAAGTCTACGGTGTAAGACAGAGAGAGGAGGAAAAGGAGAAAAGGTGAGAAGGTGCCTTTCCTTCCCTCCGGCATTCTGGTCTACCTGAGGGTGTGCCTCTGTCCAGGAAAAGACAGTCAACAGTGTAGGACAGTGTAAGGTCCTGGAGGGAGTAGACATCAGGGCAAGAATTTAGGGGCAGGAAGCAGAAGGTTCTCACAAAAGAGCCTTGAACTAGCCTTGAAGGATGGATCTCTGGCTTTGTTCAAAGAAGGTTGAATATCTATATTTCTCTATACCTATATGTAAATTATTTATCTAGTCTCTTCTCTTGTTGAGGAGAGTGGCTCTGAAATCAAACAAACTAGGCTCTTCACCCTGGCTATCAGCTGTGGAACTTTGGGCAAGACACTTAAGTTATCCGAGCCTCAGTTTCTCCATTTGTATATTGGAAGTAATGAAAGTACCCTCCTTGGAGGGTCGCAGGGAGATTCAAATAAAACAACCTAAGAACAGGGCTTTGTCTGAGGCCTGGCACAAGATAAATACTGAGCAATAACTCACTAAGTAGTACCCATTTTTATGTAAGATTATTGAACACAGCTTGGAAAATAGAGAGAAAAGCAGAACTAAAAACCTTCAGTAGTTTCACTATCCAAAGAAGAAAAAGCACAGTCAACCCTTGGGACAACATCTTTACAGTTTCCAGTCAGTGCACACTTTAGTTGACCTTTTCTCTTTCTCTGATTGCCAGTCATTCTGAATATAAAATTTAGATCTGAATTTTTATTTAGTTAACCTATGATTTTTTTCCCATCTTATTCTAATCCCTACAAACCATTTTTGATGACCGTGATACATTATAATTCACATAGTCATTCTCCTATTGTTAGTCATTTGTGTGGATTCTGGGCTTTTTCCCCCTCCCTATTCTAAATAATTCGGTAATACACAAGTCTGTACCTAAACCCTTTTCTTTATTTTGTATTATTTCTTTAGAAGTGATTCTCAGACATAAAATCACTGATGTGGAAGGTCTCAACAGTTGTAATCTGAAGTCTGTGGGCCTCTGGAGGTGGCCCTTTTTTCTGCCAATCTGTTGAATGTGGTCTGAGAGAAAAGCTGACTCAGAGCTTGAACTCCTAGAGGAGGTCTGAGGTTTTATTTTTTTTATTTTTTTTTATACTCTCTTCTCTCCCCAGTGGCAAGAAGGCTTGGGGCCCTCCCTGACCGCTGCCAGGGACCCCTTGCTAGGTTCAGAGGCAAATGTACTTTCTCTTGGGATGTCTTTGACGGTGGCTGGCATCTCATCCAACATGGATGGATATGTGCTGTGTCACCTTTCCTTGCAAAATGACTTACCCGATATCCAGGTCAGCAGAGAGGGCTGCCCTCCTGAATGTCTAGTTGTGACCTTGCAGAACAGCTTCATGCCTAGCCTAAAGCCCAGCAGAAGAGAAAGCTCCCCGTGGCTTTTGTCTCCCTTAGGGATCCCCTGGGGAGGGTTTTTCATTTATAAACTGGAGATAAAAGTCTCAGGTGGGATTTGGGTCTCAGCAACTCCGCTGCACTGCTCAGCATTCCCGGGACTGCTAGGGATGGAAATCCAGTCTAGGAACCTCAAGGAAAGTGATGGGCTGGGAAACTGTTCACAACTGGCTCTGGGTGGGGGTGTGGGGTAGAAGCCCTGATTTGTGGTGTTTTCAGGTTTCCCTGGGCTGGAAACACCCCGAGTCTGCTAGAGTAAATACCTCTACCCGGGCTGATTGCACGCTCCAACAGGTTAACAGCCAGTTTGCAAAGTGAACAAGAGGCTCCTGGAAACCAGAAAGAGCCCACTCTGGTACACTGAGGGGGAGGGGAGAGATGACAGACTCAGGTCATCAACCTGTGGGAAGAGCCCAGGCACAGAAAATGACCTCAGGAATGATGGGAACCAGGGAGTCTAGTGCCAACAGGATTCTCCGTAAACCAACTTTTTTTTTTTTTTTTTTTGCCTACTATAGATATACTCTATATATATTTGCCTACTATAGATATACTCTACTATAGATATACGAGTTTCAAGGGACATGACTACTGGCATCTTCCAGAATCATATCCTCAAGTGATTCGAAGAATCCCAGTGAAAGCTTGGCCAGGGTAGGAGCATTGTCTGAGGATTGTGGGGTCTGTTGTGGGGGGATTCAGTTGCTGGTAAGACAAAACCAGTAATTCCCACTACACTCACCATGTGGATACCATCAGAACCTGGTTCCCATTTCTGCTAGTCTTCATAGGGCTGATTCAATGACCGCACAAAGGAGCTGTTTCACCCTATCTACCTTAGCATTGTATTTTATAGTTTTTTTTAAATCTCTGCTAATTTCTTAGACACAAATAATAACCCATTAGTGTTTTGAATACTTCTATTTCTCATATCGCAAGTGAGACTTGAAATATGCTTCTATGTGTTGAGTAATTGTATTTCCTCTTTTTTGAGTCATTTTCATGTCTTTTTTTCTCACTTATCTCCTGGGGTTTTCAGATTAAAAAAAAAACAACACAACAACCTCCTCATTCAACAAATATTACTATAGGCCAAGCATCTGTAGACATAGGAATACAATACCAAACAAGACAGACCAGGCTCCCAACTTCAGATCACTTATCCTATTTGTATGGTCTTTTTAGATAATAATATTGCTAATTTTTGCTTGTCATATTTACAACAAATAGTCTTTCTCTGTGCTTTCCTTATTCTTTCATAAGAAGTTTTACATTTTCATGGACTTAAATCAGATCTACTTCCCCCTCCTTTTTCGGGGGGGGGTACTTTCCCCTTTTAATTAAAACCTTTTTCTTCCATGCTTACCATTCCATTTCCCTACCAATATTTTGAGATCATATTCCTTTTATTTCTTTCCTATTTTCCTATGCTTGAAGCTTTTGCATTAAACGATTTAATTTATTTATAATTTATCATAGTGTGTGGGTGAGCTGGGCATCTAAATGGGTCATTTTCTGCCAACAAGAAACAGGGTAAATTTTGATTGCTGGAGCGGCAAGGTGTGGGTTGTTGGAGGGAAAGTGGATTTGCTCAGTTTAGGGAATTGGTGTCGGAAATGGTAAGGAAGGGAGAATTAGGAGCATGCATGGGGGTGGGAGGTAGAGTTCTTCAGGAATAAAGGGTCCATATAGTGTAGTGATTCTTAACCAGGGACGGACATACCTGTTGACTGGGCAGCTTTAACAAAGGTACCCATGCCTGCACCCTTCCACTGGTAAGCTGATAGGAGACAAGGGTTCATCTATTTTTTAAAAAGCTCCCTGGGCACTACTGATGTGGGAAATTGTGGGGGATAAATCTAGTTGGAGCAGATGGAGAGAGTTATCAATGCCAAGCTGAAGGTAATTGTGGGTCTAGTAAGCCCCTGAGAGGAGAGTAGAAGGAGCATGGACTTTGGACTCAGGCAGGTGTAGGTTTCAGTATCATTTTTGCCCCCAGTAGGCTGTGTTATTGGGGCAGACCACTGGTCTTCTCCGAGTCTTCCTTTTCTGTCCTATTCAAACCTAATCATATTTACCTCATAGGGTTGTGATGATTCAGTGGGAAATCAAGTATAAAATGGTTGGCTCAGCACCTGACATTTTATTAATTCTCCCTTCTTCCTCTTGAATGAGCCGTTGGCCCCTGCCAGGTCTGCTTCATAGCCTTTGGGATGAACTGATGCAAGACGCTTCTAGAAGAAACATGCAAATACACGTCAGGATGAGAAAGGAAAACAGGTCCAAGTGTCTGTTAGTCCCAGAGGTTTCAGAAGCCTTCAGAGAGGCCACATGTTTTTGGAGAGGAATCCTCCTTCCATAGAGAAATGGAAAGAAGCTTTGAACATCACAAAGGCCTTGCCTTCATAAGCTTGGCAAAGGCAAAATCTGGCTTTATTGTAGGCCACCTTGGCTCAGAAGCGGAGATAATCCCAGCTCTGAGGCAGCTTAGTTTGTAAACCAAGTACAACTGTTGTGAAAATAGTGCAGACGTAGTCACTTTTGTGAAAGAAAATTCTCAGGCAAATCTGTCTATAGGATGAAAGATCACCTTTCTCTGGGATGAAAAATGCCATTACTTCTCAGAAGACCCACCTGTCTTAATTTCGTGTTATTGGTATTCATTCAGCGATCTGACAAATATTTATTGATATCACTTCTGTTTAACGAGTACTTTGGAACTGCCTCTGCACAGTAAACTCATTTAAAACTGGTTTCCCATGCTGCCCTGCATACAAGTTGATGCCAAATATTTATTTTTGGGTGCTAGTCAGTACTCCTTGGAGGAATAGCAATTAGAATGCTAATCTGTATTCTTTGGAGGTCACCGATCCAAAAGACAGTCAGGATGAGCAGAAAGGGAGAGGAGTTTGGAATCAGAAGCGTGTCTCCAACCTGGACTCTCGACCCTGTGACTTTAAGCCAATGGCTGAAACACACCAGGCTCAGGTCTTACTTTTCTCTAAAATTAGAATGTCTTTCTTACTCTTGAGCCAGTGCTCTCTTCCTGGAAGAGCAGATTGGGTGGGTGGAAAGGAGGAACAATCTTACTCATTTTAGAAGACAGAAACTCACCCGGTATCAGAGAGGAGAGAGAAAGAGGCCTGCCTGCCCATGGGGAGGGTGTGTTTGGGAGCAAGAGGTAACCCTAGGACCAGGGAGGAAGGGCCCTTCTGCTTGGTACACTAGTCGCACCCCAAAAAGCCCAGGATTTAAGAGGTGGTCTTGGAAGTCTCTGTATGATGGAGGGGCTTGAGCTGCTGGGTGGGAGATGTGCGCACCATGAGTCACATTGCCACAGAACTGAAAGATTTCTCTGACTAGAGGCTTGTCTACCTTGCCTTCGATTCTGACAAATAGGTCAAAAGAAGGGTGGTATTTTGGGGCACCTGGGTGGCTCACTTGTTAAGCATCTGCTTCAGCTCAAGTCATGATCCCAGGGTCCTGGGATCGAACCCCACTTTGGGCTCTGTGCTCGGTGGGGAGCCTGCTTCTCCCTCTCCCTCTGCGGCGCCCCTGTGTTCTCTCTCTCTCTCTCTCTCGCTGTCTCTGTCAAATAAATAAAATCTTAAAAAAAAAAAAAAAGGAAAGAAGGGTGGTATTTCTTTCACTTGAAGAATAATAGGACTTAGGGTTCATTGGAGCAAGAGGGCCTGCAGTCATCAAGGATGTGCCTTTCTCAGAGACTTGAAATTTCCTGGCCGACAGAGGCACGGAGAGCAGTTCGCTATGACTCAATCTCTTCCGCGTCCTGGACAGGTCTCCTGGATTACTGTGATGATCACTGTGTTTGAAAGCTTCCTGATGAGCGCCTAGTGGCCTCACTCCCGTCCACTCCCTTCTCAGAGAAATCTTTTCCGAGGCTCAGCTGGGTTGTAAACAGCAGGCCCCTAGTTCTGCCTGCGGGGTGCCAGGTGGCAGCCTAATGCTGATAAGCCCAGCACTAGCTGCTCCCCTAAGGGGTCCCTATAAAATGAAGGGGCCTAGGACTTGCCAGGAGTCATAGAATCCGAATGGCTGGACTCCCCTCGCTACCTTTTTGAAGGAATTCAACCAAAGCAATATAATACTGCATTTATGTGCAATTCTGGCATCCTTTTTAAGACCTAAGGATTTTCAGAGCTAAAGGCCAATGTAAGAAAACAGTCTCTGGTGCAGTTCAACTTGAAGGGGTAACCAGGTGTTAATGGTTAGGGACCCAGCCTACACAGGACAGTGAGGCTCAGTTCACCAGGCAGTCTCTGAGCTCTTACTAGGCACTGGACTTGGCCTGGATCCTGGGTGGTGGTGGTGGTGGGAGAGATCCAGAGATGAGAATGCTAATGGTGATGATGAAAACAGCAGCATGTCCTGAGCGCTGACTGTGTGCCAGAAGTTGTGCTCACTTCTTTATTCTCTAAAGAGCAGGGGCTCCAAAAATACTTGTCGGTGGACTGCTCACAGGCCAACTCTCTGCTCCTCAGATGCACCTCAGGGCCTTTGCACTCACTCTTTTCTCTACCTGGAAGGCTCTTATTCTAGGTATTTGTGTGGCTGGCTCCCATACCTCCCTGAGGTCTTTAGTCCAGTGTCACCTCTGTCAGTTCTTGATCACCTAATCTCAAACAGCAATCCCAACCCCACAGCCTTCCTGTTTCCCTTTCTCCACTTTCCTTTCCCCATTTAGCACTACCTAGCATCCTGTGTTTTACTGATGTGCTGTTACCTGGTCTGCCTTGCTGGCATGAGAGCTCCACAAGGATAGGGATCTTGAGCTGCTTGTTCATTGCTGTAGCCCCCTCGCCTGGGTCAGATGCTCAAATTCGTCCCACACATGAATCAGGTGCACGTGTCTCATACTAAAATCATACTTTCTGGGTCAGTTGTACACGCAACAATAAGCATTAAGGATAATGCAGTGAAATGAAGCCGGCAAGGTTTTGCCCTCTAGAGATCCATGGCCTGGTGGAGATAGGATATTACCCTAATTACATAATGATTTCCATTCTGCTGAAACAGAGTGTGCTGGGTGCTCTACCGATATTCTTTCACTGAAATCTTACCGCAATTCTAGGCCATTTGTGGTACCGTAAGCCACAGTTTATGGGTGCTATTTTAGTTTTTTCCAGCGCTGAAAATATCCAGCTAGGCTCTGCATTATAGAGGGGCTGGTTTTATTTTTGCACACATTAATGACCATTATGAATCTGAAGCTTACAGTGATCATGGTCTCTTTCGAATTTGTTATCCCCCATGAATCCTGCGAAGTATTCGTCTTCCTCTATAAATGAAGAAAGTGAAGACCAGAGAGGTTAGGTAACTTTCCAGAACCACACAGCCTTGTAAGTCTTCCAGATAGGACCAAACCCAATCCATAGCCTTACTACTCTCCCTTATTCTGAGGAGGAGATGAAATGATGGAGGGACTGAGGTGGGGGAGGGGACAGGTGGTCAGGGAGTGATTTTCCTGGAAGGAGACAGCTGGGACTTCCGGTTTGGAAGGCTGCAGGGAAGAGCTTGAGCAAAGAACAAGGGCTTACAGGTGGCTATGAGCAGGGGGAGGGGAGGTGTAGTTCCCACCTCCTAATGCCCCCTACCCCACTGTGTTCTGCCTGTGATAAGATGTGGGAGATTTCTTGAGCAAGGCTGGGGGAGGGTTTTTACAGCAACTTCTCTCTCATTCAGTAAGGAATCCATCATAGCCATGCACCTCTTATATTTATGTGGTTAAATTAGCAACACACATTTGTTACGTGCTGCCTGAATGTATCCTACAACATTGCATTTCCACATATTACCCACTTTTACTCAACTCGCAGAACTTGGAGACTTTACCAACCCCCCACCTCCTAAAGAGTGGGTACTCTGACAGTGCGGGATGCTGAGAATCAGAAGACATTGTACGTTACGGACAGTCATATCCATATAGTTACCCACCTATCTTGTTTTGAATGCCTCTATAATCCAGACAAACTGCCTGGCACTAGGGAGAAGCAAAGGGATTGATCATTCTCTGCCCTGAAAGCTCTAGTGTGGAGGACAGTACATAAACGGGCAATCAGAATACATCCCAGTAGATGCCATGACCATCTGGGGGCCGGGGGAGAGGGGCACCAGGGAGGGACGTCTTATCTAGGTTGGGGCGGGGGCACAAAAAGGGTCAAGGAAGCTGAGTTCCTTAGAGATTATGGCAAATTAGGGCCACTGAAGGACAGGAAGCTCAGGGAGAAATGAGGCTGGGGGTCAAATTGTCCAGAGTTCTTACATTTTTTTAAATTTTATTTTATTTTATTATTTTTTCCCTAGAGCACACATGGGGTACAACGTGTCCACCAGCAGCCCCGTGAGAGGGAGCAGTTGCAGAGGTGAATTACGAGTGTCTGGTTGAGAGAGAGCCCTGTCTCCTTCTCAGTTCAAGATTCATGATGCTCATTAAATGTCTGGATTTTATCAGAAGGCTTTGGATAAATGACTCCAGACTAGGTTTGCTTTCTTATCCGTCTGTCCACTCCTGCACTAACAGGGAGTGTGAGCTCTCAGGTCAACTGCCTTGATTCTACCCTTGACTCCTACCATTCTCAAGTTGTGTCACCTTCTGTAGGTTGGCCCCCTGGTTGGGCAAATTGGATCAGTACTGCAGCGGCGCCCCCATCGAAGGCTCACTCGGGCTGGAAGGAGGTAATAATGCACGTTAAGCTCCTGGCATAATGCCTGGCACACAGTAAGTGATCAGTAAATGGTGACTTTTGTGATTCTGCAGCCTAACCATGTTAGTGATCATCCTCTTGGTCATCACCATCTCCTTCATCATCATCAACCCCATCATCATTGCCATCATTGTCACCCCTCCTGCCATCATTCCCAACGTCATCATAATGATACTGACAACCTAGGAGGTCATTCCTCACCCGGTTCCTCCCCTCCACTGTCCCTCCTCGTGGTCTTCCTATGAAAGGGAAGGCCCTATGTAGAGGGGTTTGACTCACATGAAATTCATTACATTTATTAAGCTCCTACTATGTGATGGACATTGTGTTCTAAGTACCAGAGAATACAAGACGGAGCTCAAGAAAGTGGAACTTATACTCTAATGAGAAGAGACAGACAATAATAATTAAATAAGCAAATACACAGTTTGTCAGAGAAAAACAAATACTATAGAGGAAAAGGAAGCCAGGGAAGACAGACAGACAGTACCTTGGGTTGGGCAGTTGGTATCTTCTATCTTCCAAGAAAGAAGTCCCCTCCTCCATGGAGCTATAGCATTTGGAGTTGGGGAGCTCCTGGGGGTGGGAACTGCTGAGGTCCCGTGCTAGCACTCCAGAGCCAAGTACAAAGGAGGCCATCACCTCTAACACACACCCTGTTTGCAGGGCACTCAGGCCTATGTCTTGGCCTCTGGGGGTCTTGTCAACGTGGAACTGAGAAGAGGCAATCAATAGTAAGTAACAGGGTTTCTTCCTGCCTCCCTCCCTCCCTTCCTTCCTTCCTCTTTCTTTCTTTCCTTCTTTTTTTTCCCTTCCTTCCTTCCCCTCTTCCTTCCTTCCTTTTCCTCCCTCCCTCCCTCTCTTTCTTTCTTTCAAGATTTTATTTATTTATTTGACAGGGAGAGAGCACAAGCAGAGGGAGTCGCAGGCAGAGGGAGAGGGAGAAGCAGGACCCCCACTGAGCAGGGAGCCCGATGTGGGACTCGATCCCAGGACTCTGGGATCGTGACCCAAGTTGAAGGCAGTGATTTAACCAGCTGAGCCACCAGGCACCCTAACATGGGCTTTCTGCTTCGGCATTCCAACAGAAATACAGAAAACCAAGAGGGCTGCAGGCCTACAAATCTCTGTTTTACAATTTATGGTCCACGAAGCCCGAGGATGTTCAGAAGTGTTTTCGCACAAGCTGGGAGAAAGGAAGAGATGTCTCTAGCTCTACCTCCTCTTCTCCACCCCCATTCCTAACCATCTAATACACTTTAGGGAGGAAGAAGAGGACAAGGGATAGAGGTGAAAAACTCAGGGGGAAAATCAGGGAAACCTCCTCCACACACATGCTGTGCTGATTCAGATGGGCTGGGAGAATGGAAATGTCCCAGCACCGCTGCTGCCTTCCTGGCCTAGAAGATTCGAGGGGGCACTCATCTCCTCTGGGTGCAGCCAAACACCACAGCAGAACCACGCTTCAGAGGAAAACACTGCCTGCTTTCTCAGGTCAAACACATCAGAACCTGTGGTCTATAAGCCACATATGGTGCCGGGAGTGCCAAGAAATAATGATGAAAGAAAATGGTTGAAATCTAGACACAGAAGCTCTGTGTAGCTTTGCTTTTGCTCAGTGAAGCTGCAAGTCCTAATTAGCTACCCTCTAGTCCTTGAGCCCTGCTGTGTGCCCCGTGTCATATGCTGTCTCTCAGCAACCCAGTGAGATAGTTATTATTACCCACCTCTCACAGATGAAGACACAGAGGTTCAGAGTGGTCATGCTCTCTAATCAGTCATGGAAGCTGAATTTGAACCCACATCAGTCTATTTGGGAGCTCTATCTTAACCATTATACTTCACTACCTACCAGAGGAAAGGGTCAGCAGGGACACACTAAAAATAGGAACGCTCCCCTCCCCCACAAGCTATGCTTCCGGTGCTCAGCTGAGGAAGAAAATTGAGAAACCTTCCAGGCTTTGGGGCCTAAGCTCTGTCTTAACTTTTAATACTGCAAATATTTAATTATTTCTGATACCAGATATGACTATTTTTCTCTAGGAAATAGATTAATAGAATAAGAAAATTCTTTAGAGATGCAGAAGAGCTGACCTTGAAATCAACAGAGAAGGTTAAGTACACTTCTCAATGTCACAGAGTTAGGTTCCTGGCGAAGCTAAGGTTAAAAGAGCAGTGCTCCTGTCTCCCAGGCCAGAGCCTGACGGAGCCCCAGCAGCTGCTTTGCAGGTTATCACTGCTCTGGCCTAATAGATGACTGCATGAAGGAGGATGACTGCTTTGTTTGCACACCAGGGATTTTCAACATAAGCTGGGCTCAGCTGAACAGCTTTTAAACAAGGCTCTTCTAGCACCTTCTGATGAGTTAGTCTCTGCCATCTCCTTTCCTAGGTCATGTGCTTTTTTGAATTAGGAGATTCCTAATTCTCCTTGTATTTAGCTGGAAAGTATCTCCATTTCTCCTTGTATTTAGCTGGAATGGATGTTCCTCTCTGTCTGGGGCAGTTGGTTGTTATTTCTAGTTCAGAACCTGCTGTAATTTACCCTGGCCTCCCACACGAATACTGACTCTTCTGCCTGCCTGGCTGGCTTCTGCCGACCTCTGCAATCTGGACCCATTACACCCAGCTCATCTTTTTCTTCCCTACATCGTGACACACACTACTTGTCAGATTGGAGTCCTGGGCTCACCCTATTTCTGGGGCAGAAATATCCTCCCTGTTCTCCCCCTGTGCAAATCCATTCTTCAAGGCTTTGCTCAGACCTTCCTGCCCCAGATTTCCCTATGTACCTACAGCCGTGGGATGAGCTCCTTTTACATTTATTTTCTCAAGCACATAATTTAGCCCTAAAAATGTTTCCACACATTCCTCCAAATGTAATGCAGGCCCCTTGAGGGCAGGTCCACATGTTCATTGGTTCCCTAGAGATTTTTAAAACCACCTCATATGGTGAGATACAAAGAGAAATATAAGTGATGGTTGCTTCTTGTCCTGGAGGAAGGGAGACTGGTATTTTGCAGACATCTGTCTGGTGTATATTGGACCCTCCACAAAGATTTGTTTTATTTATTTGACAGAGAGGGACACAGTGAGAGAGAGAACACAAGCTGGGGGAGCGGGAGAGGGAGAAGCAGGCTTCCTGCTGAGCAGGGAGCTCGATGCAGGGCTTGATCCCAGGACCCGGAATCAGGACCTGAGAAGAAGGCAGATGCTTAACGACTGAGCCACCCAGGTTCAATATGTTTTATTGAACTAACATATATGATGCCCGTTATTGCAAGTATTTGCTGTCTCTAAGTGTCATGAGAGGTGATGTTATAGGGAAGGCATCACGAAAGAAGTGGCATTTGAAGTGGGCCTTAAAGACAAGGAACATGACTTTAAAAAACAGAATTGGCAGAAGAAACACACACACACACACACACACACACACACACACACACACACAGGACCAGGCACACACAGGGCACCAGGTTCAGGGGGAAAGCAGGGGAGCTCTGCTAGCTTGATTTCCAAGCTCCCTCCCCTTCCCTTTCCACTCCAAAGCAGGATGGGCTCTGGAAAACGTCAAGGTTCAAATCATAGCTGTGTGACCTTGAGCCAATCAGTTGGGGTAGGGGCTCAGTTTCCTTCCAATAAAACGGGTAAAATCATCTTTGCCTTGCAAAAGCCTTGCAAGCTTTTTGTGAGGTTTTAAGAACAAACTTAAGTTGCTAAATGCAGAGCTTGGCGTTATTATATTTCCTTCTACCAGAGTAGGGGAGACAACCCTGAGTCTGCCTCCCTCTCCTTGCGCCGCCCCAGGTTTCCCAGCAGACAGCATAGAGCCTCTCTTAGGGGATACGGATAGATTGCAGGACTCCCAAAGATAAAATGGGAGTTTAAAGAGCTTCAGGAAAAAAAGTAAACAGCATCGACAGTGGACTGACCAGGAAAGGGGGATGCTCAATAAATGTGTTTCCTTGAATAGCCTTTCCGCAGTCCAAGAATCTTTGCTAACTCTCCCTTAACAAGCCTCCGCGGAGCCAGCTGGTTTCCCGACAGCTCATTCTGCCTCCGCCTTCAAACCCCAGTTAAGAGTCTAGGCCCAACTCCGTCGGGCTGGGAGGGTGGGATGGGGGGCGGGGTTTCCCCAAGTCCCAGGAGAAAAGATGGGGGGCGTGGCCCGGTTCCCGCCTCCTTACTCCCACTCCCTGGGGCATGGCTCCCAGGCGCCCCCCTTCATTTCCTCTCTCTTTCAACAGGTCGAAGGCAGGGGACTCGAACTTGGGCCACGGCAAAAGCTCAACTCCAGCTCTCCTCCCTCCGACCCGCCTGGCCACCCCTACTTGAGCCGCCTATCCCTGGGGCCCTCGTGGACCCCGCTCAGTCGCCAGTCCCCGGCCCCAGTAGAGCCAGCCCTGCGCCCCTCCCTTTGGCCACCTCGACTCCCGGCCCCCGCCTCGGTAGTTGCAGGCCAGCAGTCCTCCCTGCTTCGGCGCCTCCTGCCCCCTCCCACTCGGCCACTTCAGTCGCCTCCCCCGGCCTCCGTAGACCTCGCTGGGACACCCCTCCCCCCATCCCGGCCGCCACAGACCGCGCTCGGCCACCACCCCCCTCACCCCAGGCCTCGTGGACCCCGCTGGGACCTAACCTCCCGCCC
>PISX010032411.1:0-10119 GCA_004024625.1 Mellivora capensis
TGTCTCTCACTCTCTCTGCCTCTCCTTCCCTGAACACAAGGCGGAGGTCACCGTGAGAAGGTGGCTGCCTGACAACCAGAAAGAGCACTTTCATCACGAACTGAAATCAGCCTGCACCTTGATCTTGGACTCTCCAGCCTTCAGATTGTGAGAAAAGAAATTTCTCTAGTTCAAGCTTCTCTGTCTCTGGTATTTTGCTTTTATGACTCATATGCATCTGTAACTCTTTAATGAACTTCCAAGTCAAGAAAATAATAACATGCAAGTTTTCCCAATAAGTGTTGTACATGCGTTTCTCTCCCTCAGAGTGTTTTCCTTTTACACATATCATGAAGAAGTCAATGGATGTGTCAATGGGGTGATTTTATTTCCATGATGTCCTCCTTCCCAGAAGACACACTGCCTGTATCCTGCCCCAAGCTACGTGATTCTGAAGGATGAGAAGGAACAGAGTTGGGGGGTCAGATGATCCTACCTTACTAGCTCCTCTCTTCCCTGAGCCTCAGGAAAGTGCCTCCAAGGATTTGACATCCAGCCCAGAAATAGACGCCTTCTAACCTCTGGTCTTCCCTCCTGGTTACAACACTCATTAAGTCTCAGAGGTTGTGCTTATGACACTAGACAACCATCTGGTCATTGTCATCCAGAGCAGAGACTCAGGAAGCCTGATGTGTGGGACTGAGCAAGTCTTCAGAGAGCCTGTCACACCCTGCTTTTCTGCTTGTCCTCCTCCCTCTACCCTGAGCTCTTCAGAAGAGAAGGTCTCAACACTAGCTACAAGTCAAGATCACTGCACAGGCTTTTAAATGATCCAGATGTCTGAACCCCACCTTGAGTGAGTGAGTCTCAGCTAGAGCCTGAGCTTCTAAGCTCCTTCAAAGTGCCTCAGGAATTAACGTCATATATGTATATATATATTTGTGCATGTTTCCATCTGTCTCTCATCTACCCATCCATCCATCCATCATCCGGCATCTGTCTATCCATCTGTCTGCCAGGGATGGCAAACAATACCCTAAAAACAAACACCGTATTACCTATTTTTACTTTCTTTCCCCAACACATAACTTAGAACCTATCAGGAAATATTTTTTTTATTTTTTTTAACCAGAAAAGGTCTGGATGACTTAAAGTCCCTGCCATTTCCCCCAGGACAGACCCGGTCTGTTTCCCGTCCAGCTCTGCAAGTGCTATGTCCTGAAGCACCCAGCCCACTCACCTTGGACGACGAGAAGGAAGAGAACCAAGAGCAGCCACATATCCTGCTTCCTGGGTTGTCTACCTGGTGCTCATCTAATGCCCGCTGCCCTCCAGGGACTGGAATTGAGCTCAGAGGCAAAATGCCTTCTATTTCTCTAAATCATTCTTTTAGAGTTCTCTCCTCTACTTCCCTAATTTTTTATTCAGTTCCTTCCTAATTTATTTAATTAGGAGAAAGACAGTGTCCTCCTTTAGTAGCCTATGGTGATATGATTTGTCTCAATGATCTGGGGAAGCAAAGTGTCCCACTGCCCAGAATGCCATTTACCAGGATGCGTGAGGAACTGGGTGGCCCGCTGCCAGCAACTAGGGCACACAGTACAACAGGGCCCAGACACCTGACCCTCAGACGGTGGGTCCAAGGAAGTGATGGAGACACGTTGGGTTTGCATGTGGGGAAGAACACAGTGCTCAAGGCTGACACCCAGCCTTGCTAGACATACAGCCCCATCTTTAGTCTCTTTCTGGGCAGCCCACCTGGGTGCATCCCAGACCACCCCTCTCTCCCTGGGCCCTGGTCCAGCCCTGAGCCTGACCTTCAGACCCCTTCCTCTTAGGCTTCCCCCCAAGGTCCTGATTACCTCTGAGAGAGGTGCCATGGGGAGATTTTAAGGAAAGCGAAGTGAGGCCTTTTCCCATCAGCCTCATTCTTCCTTGGACACTTCCTCTGCCACCTGTTGGCATATGTCCCCTAACTGTGGACTAAGACCTCTTCCCAGCCCCAGACTGCTTATGCTAATGCCCTCCTAAGGGATTTTCCCACAAGGGTCTCCTCACCCTTCACATATTCTCTCCTCCCTCTGTCTTCTGTCCCCTTTTCCTAACCTCTCTGAGACAATTCTTCTGTCTCCTTTTTTCTTTTACGTTTTCCACATTTGTGAGGTAGTTCTACCTCTTGCGAGGATTTGGTTTGCTTTTGTGTTTTTACTCTCTCTTCCAATCTTCAGGTGAAATGTTTAGCTTAGGAATTATATTTTCATTTCAAAAGTTCCTTTTTGCTTTCTGCTTTGCTGATGTTTTCAAAACTCTCCTCACTCTGTGGTCATGTGTGGATTTGGTCTGGTCTGGTCCTTCCCTTTTATATCCCACACATGCCTCAAGGTCAGATCGCTGTTGGCTGTCTGACTCTAATGGAGAATGAGCCAGAACTTAGCTGATCAGGGCTCTGAGTATGTGGGAACAACACAGCATGTGAAACAGGGGTGTCAGAGTGTACCAAATTCTTTAAGCTTCCATTCCTTCTTGAACTATAAGCAATGTTTTCATGGGACTAGGCAGAGGGATCTCCTAAATTCCAGAATGAAGAAGACCGGAGGTGGCCTCCAGCATCCTCTCTAGCTACCTTGGATTCCCCAAATATTTCATGAAGTTAAAGAACCTCCTGGGGGATGGGAGTGTTTGTTTCTTGATATAGGTGCTGATGGCAATATACTGAGCTGTGCACTTCTGATGTGTGCACTTGCTGTGTGTATTTGATATCTCAAATGAAAAGGTTTTAAATTTTACCATGAATCTCTCCAAGCCATTACAACTGTGCTTACTTAATCCTTTAAACAGCTTCCTTAATGGGATCCCTTGGTGACTCAGTCGGCCAATAGGCCAACTCTTGATTTAGGCTCAGTTCATGATCTCAGGGTCCTGGGATGGAGCAGGAGTCTGGCTCTGATCTCAGTCCACAATCTCCTTGAGGATTCTCTCTCCCTTTCCCTCTGGCTCTCCCCCAGCTCTCCCCCCATCACCAAATAAATATCTTTTTTTAAGATTTATTTTATTTATTTGACAGATAGAAATCACAAGCAGGCAGAAAGACAGGCAGAGAGAGAGGACAAAGCAGGCTCCCCGCCGAGCAGAGAACCCGATGCGGGGCTCGATCCCAGGACCCTGGGATCATGACCTGACCCGAAGGCAGAGGCTTTAACCCACTGAGCCACCCAGGCGCCCCAATATCTTTTTTTTTAATAGCTGCCTGAATGGTCCTTTGTGTGGTTGTAGCATACTTAACTATTCCGGTATTGGTAGCCATTCACCATGTTTCCTGTATTTGCTGTCGCAAATCTACACTGCAGTCTTGCAAATCCGTTGAAATGATGTCATCACATGCCACAGACCTCTTTCCCTGACTTCAGGTAAGAACCCAGACAGCGTACTTTCAGCAGCTATCCAAGAATTCTGCAAAATGAACCCTAGCAGGAGATTGAGGAAGGAAACCAGACCAAGAATAAGAACAACACAGCTGTGAGTTTTCTCATTATGTTTCCTTCTCTAACCTCCTGCCTGAGCATGAACCCTGAGGCTCACAGCCTGAAAGTGCACACTCAGCAGGAACCCTAAGAGCTCAGGATGAGCAGAGAAAATAAGCCCTAGAGAAGAGGGGTCAGATTCCAGGAGTTTTCTTGGGGTTTATGTTTTCTTTCCCTCCCACCAGGTCCCCAGCAAGTCCCAGGACAGAAGCTGCAATTCCACCTGCAGGCACTGGGGGCCAATAGCTGGAACTCGGAAGGAGGAGAGTCCTGGCTGCCCAGAACAGCTAAGGGTCCCAGAACCACGGGGGAGGGAGACGGGAGGGAGACTACCACTACCTCTTCTCTCTCTTTGGCCTCCCTCTGTTTGGCCCTAGAAGCAACCCTAATCTCACGAAGTACGCAGCAGACTGGGGAGAGAAAAGCCTCAGCTCGCCAAACTTCCCAGCCAAATGGCCAGGAAGGAGAGGGTGGAAGTTCTGAAACCTGGGAGGGGATGTTGAGAGGATAGAGAAGAGGAAGCCCCTGAAAAAGAGGGACCCTAGACTTCCAAAGCCCGGGCCCCAGCTGTGCACACCTGATCAGTCCCTGGAAGGAATACCCACTTTCAGAGCTTGGGGAAGACCTTCCCCGGTCACAGACTGGCCACTGGAGGGCGCACGTGGGGCCCCTCCAGGGAGCACCTGCAGGGCTGCAGGGCTGAACCCAAGCACGTGGGAACCACAGTCCACAGAAGCCACATCAGCACTTGAAGTCCTAACCTCACCAGCGGGTCTGCCTGCCATTAGAGAAACGGAAGTGTTCGTTAAAGACCATTCCGGCGAGGGGCTAGCATTGCTTTGTATGCGTGTGGTGGTTTCCTGAATGATGTGTGTGTACACACATAGAACTGAACACCACCCTAAAACTGTACCATATGTAAACTTTGAGAAGTAGTAAAAAGAAGAAAAACGTTTCAGACTGTGAACGATAAGCGGTAGCGGTTTATTCTACCAAATTACACCTCAGTAAAACTTGAGAAAGACAGGGTGGGAGGGAAAAGTTTGAGGGGAGACCAGAGTTCCTGTCCCCCACCCCCTCATAAATTATTTGTCTCAGACGCAAACTCCACCCCCCGCCCCAGAAGATGGGCGACTTTGGCATCAAGAGAAAATTTTGCCCCTCCTTTAACTACATAGGGGAATCTCAATGGCAGAGTTTTGCAGAATAATAGTTACTCCCAGGGATAAATTTTATCTGAGTAACCCAACTACATGGCAGGGCAAACATTTGTTTACCAAACATTTACTTGTTTTCTTCTTCCTGTGAATTGTTTTTCTCTTTGGAGTCCCAAGCCCCTTCCCTTTTCTCTTAACTCTAGATGACTTTTGTACCCCATTGTATCTGATTGCCATGTCTGTGTGGATTTCCCACACTTATGCTATTAAATTTGATTTTCTCCTGTTGATCTGTCTCATGACGATTTGATTCGAGGTCCAGCTAGAAGGACTTTGAATGGGACAGGAACTCAGACTACCCAAGAATACGATGGGACATTTTTGCTCCCTGACACTTGGTGTAGTCAGCAGAATACTTTAACTAGCGGGACACCGCTCACCCCCGACACTGCTGCGGCTGGGACATTCTTGGGACATCTGGCAGAGAGACAGCAGAAGGTAAGATTTCTCGCCACGTCAGACTCCTGGAATCTCTATCTGCACAGGCTGGCAGAACAAGAGAGATCAGGGTCCTTTGTCTCCCTCTTAGTTTACATCAGCAAGTTGTGGAACTAGTTCCTTGGGCTTAGTGACCCTTTGATTCAATTTGGTTGAGTACTCTTTGGTCACCGAAGCATTTCATTCCAGACATGGTCTCTGTTTCCTTGGTCTATGCCATGTATGTAGTTTGTCATTTGTTGGTAAGGGACATCTTGGAAGCCAATGTTGCAAACTTCGGGGACACAAGTAGATCACTTAAAACGTGTCAGATCACTCACCACCTCAAGAAGATTCTCATGATAGGATGAGATGGTCATGGAATGGGATAGACGAGACACTAGTCACCCACCAGCTTCAAGAACCTCCAAGCAACAAGGTCCACTGTGTGAACCCACAGTCCCCAACCCCATGGCACATTCTTCCTTGGTGTTATTTTGGCTCCAAGGCACCAAAGGTTTAGAGAAACCTGGTAGATGTCTCCTTTTGTTTTCTTCTATGGACTAAGAAATTGGCTTCAGGACCTGTGAGGATATTCTCTTTGGTCTCCACCATTCAGAGGATGCAGTCACTGGGGTACACTTTGGAGGCCAGTGGAACACTCTGGGCATCCAAGTCTCTCTCTGTCAGGCTGTGCCAGTTTTCAAGGTGTTTGTCAGGAGAGGTTCCAGAACCATGAGAACCTTTGTGGTCTCGACCCTCATTGCTTGTGGGTGCTGGCAAGTCTCATTCCAGGAGCACCTAGGCGATGTCACAGGGGAGAGGTCTGTGAGTGGAGACCTCTCACATTTTCATGGGAGGCTCAAGACACCATCGCCACTATGCAGCCTCACTCCTGTGCACTGGAGGGCTTCGCTTCTTTAGTAAAGAAGGAGTAAGGGGAGTAAGTGAAGGAGTAGAGGGGATGAAGCTTCTGGATCATGGAGACATGGTATGTCCATTACGTATGCCCTCTCTGGACACCTCTTGTTTCCTGGGCTCAGTCCCTAAAAGGCTTATTGGTCTGTTGCTAATAAGCGATCCCTCCTCATCAATGGCCAGATGATGCATCCTTTAAACTACCAAACTACATCGTGAAAAACTGTATATTGTCTAAAGGGCTCTCAATTGTCCTATTAGTATCATAGCTAGCCTTAAGGACTCCCTTGACAAGATAGAAGAAGTTCAACTTTAAGACAAAAATAAACATTCCAGGGCGCCTGGGTGGCTCAGTGGGTTAAAGCCTCTGCCTTCGGCTCGGGTCATGATCCCAGAGTCCTGGGATCGAGCCCCGCATCGGGCTCTCTGCTCAGCAGGGAGCCTGCTTCCTCCCTCTCTCTCTGCCTGCCTCTCTGCCTACTTGTGATCTCTGTCTGTCAAATAAATAAATAAAATATTTTAAAAATAAATAAATAAATAAATAAACATTCCCAAGCAGTGGAAATTCCCCTTTCTCTCTTCCTTGTTTCTTTTAGTTCCATTGAGTTTTTCACTGACATTATAGTAGCCTTTTGTTTTGCTTATGTTTAGTTTTGTTTTACTTCTATACATCACTCAGTCTCATCACAGTAAGTGGACTCTTCATGCCCTTCCCCTGCCCCACACGGCCCCCACCCACCTCCCCTCTGGGAAGCATTCACTTCTTCACTGGAACTAAGAGTCTGGTTTCCAGTTTGTCTCTCTCTTTTTTCTTTATTCATTTGTTCTGTTTCCCCTTTTTTTATTTTTTTTAAAGATTTTTTTAATTTATTTGTCAGAGAGAGAGAGAGCGAGCACAAGCAGACAGAGTGGCAGGCAGAGGCAGAGGGAGAAGCAGGCTCCCTGCCGAGCAAGGAGCCCGATGTGGGACTCGATCCCAGGACGCTGGGATCATGACCTGAGCCGAAGGCAGCCGCTTAACCAACTGAGCCGCCCAGGCATCCCGTGTTTCCCCTTTTTAAACTCTGGCCTCATGTGCCTGTCTTCACCTCCCTTTCCCTACAAGATTTTACAGAGATCACTCTGGACTGATCTCTAGGTTCAAAGCATCCAGGTTGCTCCTATCATTGCTGAAAGCCAGAAAGTGAATTTCACAAGAGCATCAGGGACTGGCAACAGGGTTTACTTTGCTCCTACCTTCCAGGGCTTGGTACTCTGGCCCTGCCAGCCTCAGGAATTCTTATACAATATCTTTGCTATCCTCGACCCCCGCCACAAAAAATTCATGTCCCCTGGACAGAAACAGAGCTTTTAAGTTATAAAGCCTTTTTACTTCCACTTTGAGAAGGCCTAACCAAATTTAGAGAGGGATTACAAAAATTATTTGACTAGATTTACAACCTTCTCTTCACAGAGGAAACAAATGACCAAAATTTCTTCTGTGTCCTCTCACAAATGATCAGTCGAAGGCCAATATTCAGGTGTAATAGAGCCAAACTCACATTGTGTATCCAGAAAAAGGCTTTTGTTAAAATGCTTTAGACAGACTTCACAAAGGCATAAATCTTTTGGTTTCCATTTTAGGTAAATTCTCTCTGATATAAAGAAGTCAATTTAGTTAACAAGATGGGGCAGTGGCTTGATATGCTGGCTATAATCCAGGTCTTTGAGGAATGAGAAATAACTGTCCTTCTTGTAGAAATCTCTACAAAAGGAGGACTACAGCTCTAGAAACAAGTTAAAGCTCCCTTCTAGCTCTCTCAACTTCCAAACCTTGCCTATTTCTCTCAAAATGTTTCTGAATACTATAAAAGATCAGGGAAGGGGTGGCTGGGTGGCCCCTTAGTTAAGTGTCTGCCTTCTGCTGAGGTCATGATCCTGGTGTCCTGGGATGGAGCCCGGTTGTGGGACTCCCTGCTCAGTGGGAGTCTGGTTTTCCCTCTCCCTCTGCCTCACCCTACTCCTGCTCTCTCTCCTGCTTGCTCTCTCTCAAAGATATAAATAAAATCCTTAGTAGTGACTAACTAAATAAATAATCAGGATATTGGAAGAAAATGTTCTGAATTTTCTTAATGGAAATTTTATACACCAATAACCCTGAAACTCGAGAAAAACAATTTTTTTCATGCTCGGTCCCATGAAATTATAAATCTCATCATATCTTTGAAATGTAAATACAGCCCACAATCTCCTGAGACTGAAAAGAAATGAAAAAAGAGGGAAAAGAGATTAAGGTAAACTTAGGACAAAGTTTTTAGTGAAAATAAATAAATAAATAATCAAGGAAAGTATTTAAAAATTGTGCCTATAATGCCCTCTTCACAAATATAGATATAAACAAAATTAAGATTTTATGTGTATTGTGTGTGTGTGTGTGTGTCTCCGTGTATGTTGTAAATGTGAGATATTTTCTCTACCAATGGGAGGTATTGTTAAAAATAATGTTCATGGAGCACCTGGGTGGTTCAGTGGGTTAAGCCTCTGCCTTTGGCTCAGGTCATGATCTCAGAGTCCTGGGATCGAGCCCCGCATCAGGCTCTCTGCTCAGCGGGGAGCCTGCTTCCTCCTCTCTCTGCTTGCCTCTCTGCCTACTTGTGATCTGTCTGTCAAATAAATAAATAAAATCTTTTTGAAAAAATTTTTTTTCACAAGAGCTATATTTAGTTAGTTTGAGGGCAAGCACTCCTAAGCATTGGGCATTCTATACTCAGAAAGGTTAAAAACTCACCCAAATGTTTTTCAGGTTCACACAATCTGGGAAAATATTCAGTAAAGCTAATTTAAGTTTGTTGGCTTACTTAAAATGGATGTCTTTAGATTATCACCATTAAATATAAAACTTTTATTCTGCTTCTGTCTACTAAAAGTCAAATAAGATCATGAAATCTCTGTTGCAAACTGACCAAGAGAAAAACTAACCTTAGAATAGTCGTTGATTTTAACTGAATGTGCCTTGTGAAGTTTTAGGGGCAGTCTGAGCCTCATTGTTAAAAACAAGTAAATTAAACAGATGTAAATAAGATAAAATAATGAACAGAAGTTTATCTACTTTTGTCTTATTACAGAGAGACTAAAGGTAAATTTGGGTCTATTAATAAACAGATTTCAAGCTTTATTGAAAGACTGTATTATGAAAGCAGCACATTTCTAAATTATAAAACATATTCATCAATTTGCCCATCTAAAGGATACTGTTGTGACAGAGCTCACAGTTGCTTACAACTTGGTTTTCACGGAACATTAAAGTTTTGAAGCATTGGGAATTCTAAGAAACATAATTAAGACTACTAGAAATAACAACTATGTACATGAAGTAAGTAAAATATGTGTTGTTGGTAAGAAAAAGCATGAAGAAGAAAAAGACATGAATGTTGGGGGAAAAGAAAATAAGTTTGTCCTTACATGAGGCCGGTTATTTCAAGAGGAAGCATTTAGCACAAAATCTAAATGTAAAAAAGTTCTAGAAGGTTTACAAAGAAAGGATCTTTGGAATAAATTTGTGGCCAATACTGGTTAAGATTATGATACGTTTAAATAAGTAAATGAGGTTTGTTTGTTTTTTTTAAGATTATTTATTTACTTGACAGACAGATCACAAGTAGGCAGAAAGGCAGGCAGAGAGAGAGGAGGAAGCAGGCTCCCTTGAGATCATGACCTGAGCCAAAGGCAGAGGCTTTAACCCACTGAGCCACCCAGGCGCCCCAGTAAATGAGTTTTAACATCAAAAGAGCAATGGTGCAAAGTTTTTGTTTTGTCTTTGTTAAAAGTACAGTTTTCTTGAACTATTGGTCTGCTCTCCATAAGAAATTGTAAGCAAAACTTTCTTGGGGCGCCTGGGTGGCTCAGTTGTTAAGCATTTACCTTTGGCTCAGGTCATGGTCCCGGGGTCCTGGGATCAAGCCCCACTTCGGGCTCCCTGCTTCTCCCTCTCCCATTCCCCCTGCTTGTGTTTCCTCTCTCAGTGTGTCTCTTTCTGTCAAATAAATAAATAAAATCCTTTAAAAAAAAAAAAACACTTTTTCTTTTTC
>PISX010032412.1:0-16257 GCA_004024625.1 Mellivora capensis
ATTGATGTACGCAAAGGTCCTGTGTAGGTCATGATGTAGTTGCACGAGTCATAAACCACATCTGCTATTTTTTACCCTATCCTTTAGAAGTATCAAGTAACAACTATATGTCATGTATGATCGATAGCTGATAGCAATATGTTTCTTAGATCTAAAGATCAAAAGCAATGTGATGTGGACCAGCTATAACAGTATTGAGTTGACTATGATTAATTACTTCTTTGTTCCTTTATATCTCAAACACTATATAAACTCTGGTAATTCCCTGAATAAAGTGACACTGTTTGGACAACCTCCTCTGTGTCCTTCCTGCCCCCATCTCTTTGTGTCTTTTTTTCTAATCATCCTCTTACCCTCCCATTCCTGGTCGTGTTGTTGCACAGGCCGCAGCATATTATTAATCTTGGAATTTCTTCAGCATTGACAGAAGCACAGGAGAAGCGTATGCCACATGAGGAATGCACTCCAACCTCCCATCCCAGTAACTGACGGGATACACTGACAAGTTAGCTGGCATGGCCTCAGGATAGGCAGGCAACTAAGGAAAAGCAGACTAGCCTGTACCCAAAGCTTCCACCTTTAAACTGTCCCCAACCGAAGGAGCTAAATGGCAGAGGCTACAGAAATAACCTACAGAAGTAAGTATCCCTTGCCCCAAAAGAAAGGAGTGTGCACGCTGCCCAAAAAGGCAAAGGTGTATCGTAACACTGTCTAGAAAGAGGTTCTCGTCCCTCTGTGGTTCCACATTCTGCTCTGATTTCCCAAAACACTTTCCACTGGCCACAATTATTTCACTTTTCTGTTTACTTGCTGATTTTCTCTTCTTCTCCATATTATTTCAAACTCCATGAAAACAAGGACCTTGTCTGTTTTTCCACCACTGGACACTGGAGCCCATTTGGCAGTGTGCTCCAGAAAAACCTGTCAAATAACCACAACTCCCCAGGTGAGTCACTGGAAGGTCATTAACTATATACAGAAGATCAAGTCAGTACCAATAAATCACTAAGTCCAGTGTAATAGCAAATTCAAACAAAATTACCACCATTTAGGGATAAGAGCGATCTTGGAGGCCAAAAGGTTGGCTCAAGTTGGACGGTTCAGAAGACATGTAGTTTTTCCATGTATTTCATGGAGAAAGTGTATGAAAGACAAACACTACAGTAAAACCCATGTGACATAAGGAGCAAAACCACTGTGGTAGATGACCCCAAACCACAGGGAAGAAGCCTGGATTTACTCCAGGTTAGCTACACCCCAGTCCTGCTTTCTGGGAGTTTTTTTTTTTTTTTACCTGAAAATCATTACCTCAAGGAGATGCACTTTTGAGGCAAGATTAGAACTTTCACACGTCTCCCTAAGGAAGTATGTTTTCCCCCGAAAACCTCTAAAGTACTTCATGACTATCCAAGGACTATTGAATTGTTAGGCTACCTGAATTTGAGGAGAGAAACGTCCAAACTTACAACTTCAAAAAATGAGGGAGTTCCAGAACAAAGGAAACGTTTTACAAACAAAACAGAGTACCAACTTCTCATTCAATATCCTGAGTACCAAGTTTTTTTAAGTGACATAATTTTATGACACACCTAAAGTAAATTCCTCACGTCTCTGCAAAACTCTAAAAACTTGTCAGAGATATGGTATGCAAATAAACAGGATCTGACCCCAGTATCCCAATAAAATTGGGCACTGAAGTCTAGAAAAGTTCTAAATCCATGGGAATTACCCAACACCAAATTTTACCAACTTTCGAGTGTCACTTAAGCAGTAGCTGAGGGTCCAAATGCAGCACTACAATCAAAGAGGCACTAATCAGATCCTGCTGCAGCAGTTATCTTGGCCATCTTTACCTCCAACAAAGACGTGATTGGATTCAGAGAAGTAGCAAGACCAAAGCAAAGTACATCGAATCTACCACGAAATCTAAGAAGTAACTCTGCTCAACACTCAAGAAAGATCCACTTCACAAAAGGGTTAAGTCAAGTGATTAATTTGCAGGGGTGGTTCATTCTAAAAGCTGAAGGCATCCTCCTTCATGAGACTAGTGTGAACCCTACTTTAGCTATCTCCTCTTATCACCTAGGAAAGGGATAGAGTTTCCTCCCCACCCACAGCCATCTTCAATATACACTCCTTTATTTCCTATGTTGAAAGGCTTAGGGTAGAGTTCTCTCAGCATGGTGAGGAGGCAACCTTCCAGGCCAGCCGGGAGCAGGTGACCCTCCAGGCTCTTAAGTTGTATCACAGAACAAACAGGAGAAAACCACAGGGTAGGATGGAAATCTTCCCAAACTGGTTTGTGTTGATGTTTGCAGAAGTCTTTAAAACAACTGAAATTCAATGAATCAAGCACTTACCATGAGTGACTTTGACAGGATGTAAATCATACCTCCATAAAACTATAAAATAATCACCAGCCAGGGGCCAAGTGCGATGACACAGTTAGAAAAAGGAGTGTATCCAAGACCCAAAGAGACCCTCCATATGACCGACACATCTAATATACATCTCTACTGCCCCCTGAACCTCCGAGGATCCTATTCAGTATTTCCTCCTGCTTCCCTTCACATGTTCCTTTGCAGCATCTGACCTTCTTCCCATTCTGCTCCAGAGCAGACCTTATGAATCCCTTCCACGAATCCACCTGGGGAATTCAACACATAAAGTACACCTGGTAATAACAAGGAAAAGTTGGCAGGTGATCTTGTAGAAAACAATTCTCTTTTCAGAAGAAATGGGAAGGAGGAGGAGGCATCCTAATTGATTCCCCTAGCCAGACTGCTCCAATCTCCCACACAGCACTTTATTTATACCTCTCTCTGAGCCTGTAAAACTTCGATTCTGCTCATCCTAGTGCCTTTCTAACCCAATTCCCCCACCACCCCTCACCAATATCTTGACCACTATCTTTCACCTCCTAGGAATTTCATAAATGCTCTTTGGGTAAGAGTTATTACTCTCCTCACCCAATTAAGTGACACCTGTTCTATCATCAAAGGGTAAATACAGTTCTGTGTCCTACTGGACCTACTACTCATTAAACTCTGACTTCCTTCATTGACTTGGTCGATTATGGCAATAAAGACAAAACTGATGAACAAACTCCAAAATGACCACTGGCCAGGCCACCACCAGCGAGTCTGTTGTCATAACACGAATATGAAACACCAGCTCAGAGCGATAAAACCCAATTTCTACACCAGCCAACAGGTTGATGACAGCCCTTGTAAGATTTTGAAAAGTTATTCTAAATTCACAAATTTTTGCCTAGTCCTCAGCATCCACGCCCAACAAGTTTTCTACTGTCATCAACACCAAGTCTGATTAAAGCTATGCAAGAGAGAAAGTATGAAATCTTTGCAGTACCAAAAAAAATTACAAGGAAAATACCCAGGAGAATCACAGAGCAGTAACTAGGATGGCTGGGAAATTAACCAACAGTTTCTACACCTCACGATGCCTGGTTGAAGACCTGTTGAAAGTCCCCTTCCTGCATGAAGCTCATTTCTAGCCGAAGAAAGCCAAAGTGTGGTCTGCTTTCCAATTAAAGATGGCTTCAAGAAGAGATCTCCAGCACCAAAACACTGACAAGCACCAAGATGAAACCAAAAGGCCACTGAAAGGTGGCGCCACTTTTCAGAGGGTTAAGTCCTCCGATCTTGGAAATCTGTGTTTACATCCTACTCAAGCAGAGACCTCAAAAAATTACACGAAAACCCTTAAAGAGAAGAGAGGTGTATCCTGTTCCTGAAATAGTCCGTCTTCAGTAATCTCCTATATTCGTTAAAAATTGAAATGTCACTGTCATCATCTGTAACTCTTGAACAAACTTCGAACATTTCTATGGCTTTTAAAACCAAAACCTCCCACGTGCTTCCAAAAAGTCAGCAAGTCAGTTTTTTTGGTAAGAAACATGTAGAAACTGAAATGCATTTCAGTAAAAGATAATTATTCCCAGCAATACATCAGACATAAACTTGAATTTGGTTTTGCTCTTCACCGGTAAAGTTCTCAAGTTCTTAGGAGTTTCCTAGTCATTCGCTTGAACATCATCTAAGGGAACACTCAAAGCAAAACCACAACAAAGAGGTTTGGCCTCTGAGGGATTCTACATAAAAAAAAAAAAACAGGACTCATAAATAAAACACAATCACTACTGCTTCAAATAACAAGTACATTTCTAAACTTTCATGCCATTTGATGGAACTCCGTGTTTCTGAGAGCAAAACAAAATCTATTCAGCTCCCAATAAGTGCTTTTTATTTTATTTTTTAAAAAGATTTTATCTATCTGGCAGACAAGAGATCACAAGTAGGCAGAGAGGCAGGCAGAAAGAGAAGCAAGCTCGCTGCTGAGCAGAGAGCCCAATGTGGGGCTCCATCCTAGGACCCTGGGGCCATGACCTGAGCCAAAAGCAGAGGCTTTAACCCTCCGAGCCACCCAGGCGCCCCAAGGGCTTTTTATTCTAACTAAATTTGTTCCATCGTACTCCAAAAAGGGACATGAATTTGCTGTAAGAACTTCTGGAGAAAGAGTTTTAGTTCTTGAGTACTTTCATTCAAAGCACTCTTTATGGAGAGAGTTGGTGGAAGTCGCAGGACTGCTCCACCAGTCACTGGACCGAATCATCCCAGAATTCCATTCTTTAGGTTATGGAATATCCTAGGTCATCCCAGGTATAAATAAAGCAGAGAAACCTGGGCAGGATACGTGTAGTCAAAGAATAACATCCGGAGAGAACTATGGAGTACCACAACACAATCATCATATTGGAACACCACCGATTCAAAAACAAGTACCTGATGAAATGAGACCTCTGGCAATCAACCTCAGTCTTCAAGGATCCACCAGGCACGCGCTTCTCCCCAGCTCTCAAACCCATATACCCCAATGCCTTCCTATGAAATGACATCAAGTGTACCCTAACGTCAAACTCCAACATTAAGGACACAAATTGCACATTCCATTGAAAAGTTGACCAGAAGCCTACAAAATCAGCTTTGACATTTTATCCACATCTATCTAAACATTAAACGTGGGGTAGTTCAACTAGTTCTGATACCAGATGCCATTTACTACCCTCACACAAAGGAAAAGGAATTCTTTCAACATTCTTTTCATTGTAATGAGCCTTTCAACACAAAAACACTTCAAGGTCTATTCATTTCACCATTTGGCAGAATCGTCCTCCATCACCCCGCTGCAGAAGATAATCAGAAAACAAACAAACAAACAAACACAAACTGACAATTCAGCTTTCCAAAAAAATACACTTTCTTTATCCAACACTAACATTTATCTTCAAACACAAGAAAGGAACAGACATTTGCCGTCCAAGACAGGAAAGGCACAACCACCAGCATAACTGTACCTCCACCACTAAATCACCTGCCTGCCTCTCTTGCCTACTTGTGATCTCTGTCTGTCGTATAAATAAATAAAATCTTTTAAAAAATCAACCATATAAAAGCTTTTCAGTTTTTTTTGTTTTGCTTTTCATTATTGCATATGTGTATGGGAAGAGTGCCACCTTGGAAAGAAGGAAATCTCTCAAATATTTAACATTTTTGTAGTTATATATACTATATATATGTATATATATTTAAAATTTAAATATATAATTTTATAATAAATTAAGATATAAAATTTAAAATATTTATATATTTATATTTAAAATTTTCTGTTTGAGAGCACAAATCATCAAATTTTGAGGGTGTATTTCATATTCAAAATATTATACTAGAATATAAAATTATTATGGGAGTTCAAAATGTCATAAGAATTGTAAACAAAAATATTGAGCAGAAAATAAGAAGAAAAGGAGCAAACGGAACATGGTAAGTAATCAATTAAAACTATATTTTATGTTTTGAATTCGCTATGATTTTCCCTGTTATTTAAAAGCTAAATCTGACTTAGATTCACTGGAAGCAGAGGAGAGTGGAAGCAGCCTATCTTTGTCCCAATCCTCGGTCCCAACCCTTTTACTATCTATTTAATTTAGGATAGTTACTGTTAGGGTCCGTGATCAAAGGAATGAGACTGATGCAAAGGGAAAGTCAAACAAAGCTTTATTTCGCTAAAGCATTGAAAACCAAACTGACCAGTCAGGGCCATTTATTATGAAGAGGCGATGACGACGACCCTGACGAGGCCACTCACCGATGAGGCCATTCGTGGTGGTGCCAAGGCTCCTGGCGGCGAGGCCGTTCACAGCAGCACCACTGCCAATGACTACAACGACCAGGACGACCATGACGCTCCCGGCAATCGTGATGATGCTGCTCCCCATGACTACCCTAACAGCTATCCTAATGGCTACTCTAATGGTTATCCCAAGAGCTATTCTAATGGCTACTCTAATGGCTATTCTAACAGCTATCCCAATGGCTACTACAACTCCTCCTACTACTCCCCCTCCCCCGCCTCACAGACTAACCTTTATAGAAGTGGTTGAGCCCGGCCCCCACACAGGTGGCCAATGAGATTTCAACTCATCATAGTAAATATATGCGTGCCCCACTGATTGGATGTCTCCATCCGGCCTGACACGCCCCTATATCTGGGGTTTGCAAGTAAGTTCCTCTGCCTAACCAGGCCCTCATATGGGCCCTCACATTCCAATCCTGGCTCCATGCCAGTGATCCAGGCTTCTTACCCAACCCTTTTACTATCTATTTAATTTAGGATAGTTACTTTAGCTTACAATGCCTCTGATTTCTCATCCCTACAATGTGATGCTAATGAAACCTAAGGTAACAGGGCCCTGCCCTTAAGTACTCAGCTCTTGGTTTCCGCTCAGGTCATGACCTCAGAGTTGTGAGATCTAGCTGTGCATTGAACTCCCCACTTAGCACAGTCAACTTGTCCCTCTTCTCCTGCTCCTTCTCCTACTCTTTCTCTCTCTCTCTCTCAAATAAAATAAAATCGTAAAAAACAAACAAAAACAAACCTAACTGGGAGGACTCTTATGTGAAATAAACTTTGAAATCACTTAGAATAGTATATTCTGTATAATAACCACTCAGTGAATGTAACTGTAATTTATTATTACCATTGTTCTTCTTGGTAGGAGCAGTAGCAGCAGCAGCAGCAGCAGTACTAGTAGGAGGAGGAGGAGGAGTTGGCAGTAGGAAAGAACAAGAGAGGAGACTTATTAAAGATTTTCTCAAGGGCAGGGAAACGTATCAGTGTAAAATCAGGAGGGTAACACGTGAGCAGACAACAAAAAGGGTAGGCTCTTAATTTTCTGTGGCCATGGTAACAAATTATTGCACACTTAGGTGTCATAAAACAATACGCATTTACCCTATTACAGTTCTGGAGGCCAGAAATCTGAAATCAGTTTCATGGGGCTCAAGTCAAGGTTTTACCAAGGTTTGTCCTCCTGAGGCTCAAGGGGAGAATCTGTTTCTTTGCCTCTTCCAGCTTCTGGAAGCTACTGACATTTCTTGGCTTATTGCCACAATGTTCCAATCTCTTTATCTGTCATCATATTACCTTCTCTTCTGTAGTCAGATCTTCCTTAGTGTATAAGGATACATGTCATTATTTAAATGTCATTATTTAAATCCACTTGGATAATCCAAGCTGATCTCCCCACATCAAGATTCTTAATTTGATCTAATATGTAAGGGAAGTCCCTGTTGCTGTATAAAGTAACATTGACAGGTATCGGGATCAGGATGTGGGTATCTTTGTGTTATTATTTTATTATCTTTTTAAGTACTCTGACTTCTCCAAAATATTAGTGTTGTTGTTGTTGTTTAATCATTATTATTACCTATAATTTCATTGAACAGTCAAGTTGAATCAAGGATTTTTGTTATTTTTCTGAGAAAAACTATTTACTTTTAAATTAATGTTAACCCTTTTGAAAAAAAATAAGTAACAGAGTTGGGATGTTTCATAGCAGCATAAAAAGTAATGGGATGCTTTATAACACATCTTTTACTTGTCAGTCTTTCTACTTCTAAAATCATAAAATTACAATAAAATGTCACATGTATGTATCTGCAATCAAATGGAGTAATAATTTAGTTTTCATTGCCTGACATCAGGTAGTATACTAGACTTAGGAGGGGTTGGTTAAGCAACTGACCAGAATCACATTTAATTCTAATATGCTGAGTGTGAATTAAACATGACAACTTTTGACAGATTTCCACAAGAAACCAAACCCTTCCTCTGTTTTTTCCTGGGCCAACCGGCCATTCTTCTGTTGAAATATGGTTAAAAGCATGGATTGTGCCCTGCTTAGTGATCCATCCAGAAAACAATGGCAGCAACCTGAATTCTAAATACCAGAGGCTGAAATCTTCAGCATTACTTAAAAGAGAACCTTAGTCTTTGAACCTTTATCTTGTTGTATGGTACAGGGCATTCTCTGTACTAATTTGTTGTGTTACAAAACACTTAGCCAAATAGTTTACATTTGATTTTATTTTCTATTCTATACTTCTCTGCCCCATTCCCCCCCCCCCTCAAAATCCATTTCTTTAAAAAGAAATAATCTGTTGGGAAAGTGAAGAACAATAAACATAAAATAATAAAAATAAACCAATGAACTGAAAAATAAGGGTCAGAGCCAGTGTTTATTCCCAGGGCTGGATTTTTACATATTTTATCTCATTTAAGCCCTCCAACCACCTAACATAGATCTTGAGGCTCCTGTTGCAGATGGAAACACTACAACTCAGCCTGGTGAAATTTCCAACTAGCAGAGGTGGCATTTGAGCTCCAGTGTCTGGCTACAATGGGTGGGTGCACCACAATATTTTTGTTTTCTAGCATTGCATCTCTGTATTATTACCTTATTATTACAAATTTTGTTGGTTTCTCCACAAGTGTAAATTTTGTTCTAGATCAACATGATCAGGAGCCTTGCTTAGAATTTAAAACCAATGCCAATTTTCAACTAATGACCATTCAGATACTACTCTAGTATAGGCAGATGATCTGCCCCCCAAAAATGTTATTTTAGACCTGAATTCATTCTCCTCAAAGAATTTTCTTATATAGGTGTCAAAACTGATTTAATTTTTTTGAGATTTTATTTATTTATTTGAGAGAGAGAGACAGAGAGAACACAAGTGGGGGGGGTGCAAAGAGAGAGGGAGGGAGGTAAGCAGACTTCTGATGAGTTGGAAACCAGATGCAGAACTTGATCACAGGACCCTGAGATGATGACCCGAGCTGAAATCAGATGCTTAACTGACTGAACAGCCCAGGAACCGCAACTGCCACCAGTTTTATTTTTGTTTTTCAACATTTCCTTAGCCATACGGGGTCTCTTCTGATTCCATACAAATTTTAGGATTATTTGCTCCAGCTCTTTGAAAAATACCGGTGGAATTTTGATTGGAATGGCATTAAAAGTATAGATTACTCTAGGCAGTATAGACATTTTAACAATGTTTATTCTTCTGATCCAAGAGCATTGAATGGTCTTCCATCTTTTTGTGTCTTCTTCTATTTCTTACATGAGTGTTCTGTAGTTCCTCGAGTACACATCCTTTACCTCTTTGGTTAGGTTTATTCCCAGGTATCTTATGGTTCTTGGTGCTATAGTAAATGGAATCAATTCTCTAATTTCTCTTTCTGTATTTTCATTGTTAGTATATAAGAAAGCCACTGATTTCTGTACATTGACTTTGTATCGTGCCGGGTTACTGAATTGCTGTATGATTTCTAGTAGTTTGGGGGTGGAGTCTTTTGGGTTTTCCATATAAAGTGTCATGTCATCTGAGAAGAGAGAGAGTTTTATTTCTTCCTTGCCAATTTGGATACCTTTTATTTCTCTTTGTTGTCTGATTGCTGTTGCTAGGACTTCTAATACTATGTTGAACAAGAGTGGAGAGAGTGGGCATCCTTGTCGTGTTTCTGATCTCAACGGGAACACTGTGAGCTTCTTCCCATTGAGGTTGATGTTTGCTGTGGGTCCTTCATAGATAGATTTTATGAAATTCAGAAATGTTCCCTCTATCCATATACTTTGAAGTGTTTTAATCAGGAACGGATGCTGGATTTTGTCAAATGCTTTTTCTGCATCAATTGACAGGACCATGTGGTTCTTCTCCCTTCTCTTATTGATTTGTTCTATCACATTGATTGATTTGCAAATGTTGAACCACCCTTGTAACCCAGGGATGAATCCCACCTAGTCATGGTGGATGATCTTTTTAATGTGCTGTTGGATCCTGTTTGCTAGGATTTTGCTGAGAATCTTAGCATCCATATTCATCAGTGATATTGGTCTGAAATTCTACTTTTTGGTGTGGTCTTTGCCTGGTTTGGGGATCAGGGTAATGCTGGCTTCATAAAAAGTGTCAGGAAGTTTTCCTTCAGCTTCAATTTCTTGAAACAGCTTCCGGAGAATAGATGTTATTTATTTTTAAAAGTTTGGTAGAATTCCCCAGAGAATCTGTCAGGTCCTGGGCTCTTGTTTTTTGGTAGGTTTTTGATCACTGCTTCAATCTCGTTACTAGATATCGGTCTATTCAGGTTGGCAATTCTTCCTGGTTTAATTTTGGGAGTTTATAGTTTTCTAGGAATGCATCCATTTCATCTAGGTTGCTTAGCTTATTGGCATATAACTGTTGATAATAACTTCTGATGATTGTTTCTACTTCCTTGGTGTTAGTTGTGATCTCTCCCTTTTCATTCATAATTTTATTAATTTGAGTTTTCTCCCTTTACTTTGGATTAGTGTGGCCAATGGCTTATCAATCTTATTGATTCTTTCAAAAAAACAGCTTCTAGTTTCATTGATACATTCTACTGTATCTCTCTAGTTTCTACCTCATTCATCTCTGCTCTAATCTTGAGTATTTCCGTTCTTATGTGTGGATTTGGTTTGATTTGTTGTTTATTCTCCTGTTCTTTAAGGTGTAGAGACAGCTGTTGTATTTTGGATTTTTCAGTTTTTTTGAGGGAGGCTTGGATGGCTATATATTTCCCCCTTAGGACCACCTTTGCTGTATCCCATAGGTTTTGCAATGAATTGTCTTCATTCTCATTGGTTTCCATGAGTTTTTAAGTTATTCTTTGATCTCCTGGTTGATCCAAGCATTCTTAAGCAAGGTGTTCTTTAGTTTCCAGGTGTTTGAATTCCTTCCAAACTTTTCCTTGTGGTTGAGCTCCAGTTTCAAAGCATTGTGACCTGAGAATATGCAGGGAATAATCTCAGTCTTTTGGCAACGGTTGAGTCCTGATATGTGACCCAGTATGTGGTCTATTCTGGAAAAGGTTCCATGTGCACTTTAGAAGAATGTGTATTCTGTTGTTTTAGGGTGGAATGTTCTGTATATATCTATGAGGTCCATCTGGTCCAATGTTTCATTCAATGCTTTTGTTTCTTTATTGATTTTCTGCATGGATGATCTGTCTATTACTGAGAGAGGCATGTTGAGATCTCCTACTATCAATGTATTCATATCGATATGACTCTTTATCTTGATTAATAGTTTTCTTATGTAATTGGCTGCTCCCATATTGGGGGCATAAATATTTACAATTGTTAGATCTTCTTGGTGGATAGTCCCTTTAAGAATGATGTAGTGTCCTTCTGTATCTCTGACTACAGTCTTTAGTTTAAAATCTAATTTATCTGATATGAGAATTGCTACCTCGGCCTTCTTTTGAGGCCCATTGGCATGAAAGATGCTTCTCCATCCCTTCCCTTTCAATCTGGGTGTATCCTTAGCTTCAAAATGGGTCTCTTGTAGACAACATATGGATGGGTCCTGTCGTTTTATCCAATCTGCAACTCTGTGTCATTTTATGGGCGCATTTAAGCCATTCACATTGAGAGTGATTACTGATAAATGCGTTTTTATTGACATCGTGTTACCTTTGAGGTCTTTCTTTCTGTAGATCGTCTCTATATTTCTGTTCAATGATATTCTTAGGATTTTTCGTCTTTTATAGAACCCCCCTTAATATTTCCTGTAGTGTCAGCTTGGTGGTCACATACTCTTTTAAGCCTTGCCAGTCTTGAAAACTCTTTATCTCTCCAGCCATTTTGAATGTCAGCCTTGCTGGATAAAGTATTCTTGGTTGCATGTTCTTCTCATTTAGTGCCCTGAAAATATCTTGCCAGCCATTTTTGGCTTGCTAAGTTGCTGTGGACAGGTCTGACGTTATTCTGATGGGTTTTCCTCTGTATGTAAGGAGCTTCTTTTTCCTAGCTGCCTTCAAGAGGGCTTGTCTACAATTATAATTCTTCATTCTTGCTATTAGGTATCTCGAAGGCTTTCGAAAATCTATAATCTTGGGGGGAAATCTTTCTGCCTCTAGTACATGAATGCTGGTTCCATTCAAGATATTGAGAAAATTTTCTTGAATAACGTGTTCCACTGTATCTTCTAGACTTCTTTCTTTCTCCTCCCCTTCAGGTACTCCAATAATTCTGACATTGGAGCGTTTCATGGCATCATTTATTTCCCTGATTCTGTTTTCGTGGCTTCTAGGCTGTTTGTTCCAGGCTTCCTCCTGATCCTTTCCCTCTATCTGTTTGTCCTCCATATCACTAATTGTGTCTTCTATCTCAGTTACCCTAGCTTTTAGAGAATTTAGATTAGATTGCAACTCATTGAGAGCATTGTGAACATCATCACTGGTGGCTTTCAGTTCTGCCCTAACATTGTTAACATCATCCCTGATGGCTTTCAGTTCCGTCCTAATCAATTCCGTTTGGTCATGGATGGTCATAGCCTGGATAATTGTTAGCCTGAATTCCCTTTCCGACATATTGTCTATGTCGGTAGCCATTAGCTAGGTTGCAGAAGGCCCACCCTCTGAATTTTTCTTCTGTTAGGCATTCGTCCTCCTAGTCATTTTGGTGAGAGATGGCTGAACGGATGTAGCAGGATGTATCAACCGTGGTGCAGTGAAGGTGCACCCTGGAATGCTTCTGAGCAATCAGGAGTCCCTACCCAAATGAAAGAAAAAGGAAAATAAAAAGAGGGAGAGAGAAAGAGAGACAGGAAAAATAAGGGAAGATAAAAGAGAAGGCTCAGCCCAAATGGGCCCCAAGGTAAGATTTATGAAGTATACAAACAAAAACAGACAAACAAAAAGACTGATAAAAGTACATGACAAGAGAAAGATATATATATATTTTTTTCTTTTTTGCTTATACATGTATATATATATAAGCAAAAAAGAAAAAAAAGAAAAGAACCTCGTGAAAAAGAACCCCAAGTATAAGATTTATATACTATCAGGACATACACAAATTCACAGAAACATTGGCGGAGAAAAAGATGAGAGAGTGGTTATAAGTTCTCAGTGTGGGCGAGGAAGGTTATTTTGATTCTTCCTGGATGTATCTTGATATCTTTGTTAAAGGACTCAACTTTCCTACGATAAATGGGGATTAAAAATTGGTTTACCTATAGGGGTAGCACTGATTTGGGAGTTTAACTCTATATGAATATTAAAGTTTAACTCTATATGAATATTAAAAAATAAAAATACAAAAAAGGAATAAACTAAACTAAACTAAGCTAAAATTTAAAAGAAATTACAAAATAGAAAAGCAAAATAAAAACACGGATATATGTAACAAAAAGTTCAGGATAAAAGGTTGTTATGAAATTTGATGTACTGGACATCTTACTGTGATGGTAAATAGGTTAAAAAATTGTCTATATTTTAAAAAAGAATGAACCAGGATAGTGGGAACGAATTAAAAATAAAAGTTGTATCTATGAAGTAGTGGTCGTTGTTCTTTTGTTGTATTTTTTCTCTCTCTTTTTTTTTCCTGGTTGGTTTTCTGGGGGAGGGGCCTGCCACGTGGGTTTTCAGGCAATGTTCCCTGAGTTAAGTCCTCCTGCCCCCTCAAGGGGGTGGGCTCTGAGGAAACCGGTTTTTCAGGCTTTTGTTCTCTGGAAGTTTTTATGTTTCTTCATTTGTTTTCTCTCCCCTGGCAGCTCTTGATGGTTTTTGGAGGTTTAGAGGAAAGCAAACTGCACCCAGACCTCCCTCTCAGGGGGAAGCCTCAGTCTGCTCCCCTCTGGGTGCTGCAGAGCACATAAATTCCCCCTTGGCCGCTGGCAGAGCAAGTTCCGAGTCGAGGTCCCTGGGGACACAGGAACTCCTGCTTTGTACCCAAAACCACGACAGCAGTGGCTGTCTGGGCAGCTCCGGACCACCAGAGAGGTTCCAAGCAGCGATTGCACACAGAAATTTTCCCGCTGGTCTGGGCTGGGAGTGCCTGGTCTCTCTGGGTCTGAGAGCGTCAAGAGCGCCGGGCTGGTGCCTGCGCACCTCTCTCAGAGGAGAGTGTGGGGCGCGCGTGTCTCAGGCTCTGATAGCACGGCACGGAGCTTGCGTGGAAGAGTGCAAAAAGGCTATGTTACTTCCGGCTTGCGATGCTCCCAGCAACTCACTGGACCCCAGGCGTTCTCAGGAGTGCTGGTGGCTCCGGGACCAAGATCTGGTTTCTCTGCTGCACTCTCTCTGGCTTAGCACCAGGTTAGCTGTCCCAAGTCCGGGGACTTTGCCCCTGTTCCTAAGGGCCCCTGATTCCCACAATTTCCCCCAACAATCCTTTGCTCTTTCTGAGTGCTTTCAACCAGACTCCAAGTTAATGATGGTCCCCAGATGCAGGATGCTGTCATATTGGGGTATTACTTTCCAATGGGTCGCCTCTGGTGGCTCCCTCCCCCTTTTGTTTACCTTCCAATACCAGTCCGCTTTACCTGCCCACTGGCGTCTTCTGCCCCCGTAGAGATCCAGACGTTTATAATTCTGATCTCAGGCTGATTTCATGGGTGATCGGAGTTCCTTGGTACTTAATCAACTCACTTTAGGGGACAGGTTGAAAAGGAGCCTCCTCCTACTTCCCTACCATCTTGTCTCTTGAATCTGTATTTTATTTTTTAATGATTTTATTAAGGTATGCTTGATACACAAATCCATACAAATGTAATATAAACAGTTTGATGGGTTTGAACATATGCATACACCTGTGGAACCATCACCTCAATCCAGGTAATAAATATAGCTGTCACCTCCAAAAGTTTCCTCCTGCCACCCACTTCTTTTTTTTTTTTTTTTTTTGGTGGTGGTAAGAACACTTAATTTGAGATCTTCTCTCTTAACTAATTTTTCAGTGTACAATGGAGTATTTTTGTTCACATAGGCACTTTGTTGTATAGTAGATCTCTAGAACTCACACATCTTTGCATGATTGACATTTTATACCCACTAAAAGACTACTCCCTATTTCCTTCTCCCCCCTCAGCTCTTGGATTACCATTATTCTACTTCATTCTACTCTTTGCTTTTATGAGTTTGACTATTTAAAATTAGAACCTCAAAGAACTACCTCTCATGTTCATTGTAGGCTTATTCACAATAGATAAGATACTTAGATAAGTTACAGAAACAATCTAGATGCCCATTTCTGCAGGTGAAAAGATAAAGAAAATGTGTTAGATACATATATTGGAATACCATTCAGCTTAAAAAAAATCTCATATGCGACAGCATGGACAAGCCTGGGGGACATTATACTAAATGAAATAAGCCAGTCACAGAAGGACACAAGAATCCTGCTTTATTGGATAAATATAGGGACTACCACTATTCTGCTTTAAAATTAAAACCTGTATCCTTGTGTTGCTACACTACCAAAAAAAAAAAAAAAAAAGGTGGGGGCAGTTTTAATAATTAAAAGGAAAGAAAAAAGAAAACTCTTAGCATTAGTAGTTCCTTCCACTTTATGAAGAATTATTTTTCTCCCAAGCCCTTGGATACATTGGGAATGGTTTCAATGATGTCTCTTCTCCCCACAACATAGAAAATCGAGTTAAATAAGCTATAAAGGGAGCTACTTTGCTGTATATTCTACACTTTTCCTCAACTATTATTTCATCCAAACAGAGATAAGAATTAGCCCTTCTGCAAATGCTGGTTTGGACAACTGAGTACTCCCCATCTCCTATAACCAAATTATCCATTCCTCCTGCTGTACACCAAACCCGGACAACTGATGTCAGGGATGTGCATAAACTGAATCTTCGTGAGAAATAAAAATCTGAGCTTCTTCTCTAGGAGAATATTACCTCCCATATCACACGTTTTATGAGAATTTTTTGCAAATGAGAAATGTCTGTCATTATCCATTTCTGAAGCATTCTTAAGTCCTCTATATAGTATGTAAGTGGGAAACATAGTTCCTTTCCAGTAAACCAATATACTTGTACTGAAGACATGTAAAAAATACATCAGCAAACTCTGGTACAG
>PISX010032413.1:0-16258 GCA_004024625.1 Mellivora capensis
GGTTATTTTTCAGAGTCCATAGTCTCTCATGGTCCATCTCCCCCCCAATTTCCCTCAACTCCCTTCTCCTCTCCATCTCCCCATGTCCTCCGTGTTATTTGTTATGCTCCGCAAATAAGTGAAACCATATGATAATTGACTCTCTCTGCTTGACTTATTTCACTCAGCATAATCTCTTCCAGTCCCGTCCATGTTGCTATAAAAGTTGGGTATTCTTCCTTTCTGATGGAGGCATAATACTCCATAGTGTATATGGACCACATCTTCTTTATCCATTCATCTGTTGAAGGGCATCTTGGTTCTTTCCACAGTTTGGCGACCGTGGCCATTGCTGCTATAAACATTGGGGTACAAATGGCCCTTCTTTTCACCACATCTGTATCTTTGGGGTAAATACCCAGTAGCGCAATTGCAGGGTCATAGGGAAACTCTATTTTCCTTTTAAATTCCTGTGGTTTTAAGCAGTATGTTCTGGCCAAGCCAGTTTGGGTAATAAGTGAGTGGCCTGGAAAGCACTCGTTTCTTCATGCGGGGGTGGGTCGGAGTTCCCCTCTGGTTTCTTTAAAAAGAGATTTACCATGTGACGGCTTCTGAAATTGCACTTTCTGTCATTAAGGAGGGACGTGGGAAGACCGATTGCCATGGTGTCACAACAGACACCGTTCAGATGGTTCTCTTTGAGAAGCTCCAACACCTTGCGATTAATGCCTGTTTGTCTTCAAGAGGAGAAGGAGGAGAAAAGAGGATATGTAATCTCACTTCCTGAGGATGCATTAGTAACTCCTTCGGGAGAGTTGTTCAGTTAGTCAGCAAGCATTTAGGAAAGAATCTGGGTCAGCCAGGATGGGCCTGTCGTGCAAGGTTCAGAGGTGGATGGAGTCCCTGTCTGGATGGCTCTGGACTTCTCTCCTCTGGTGGGTGGGCTTGACTCATGAATGAAAACCCTCCAGATCGCCTTAAGCTCTACGTGCCATTCTCAGGAAACCGTGTTCCTGCTAGGCGTTTCATCTTACAAAATTCAAAATGAAAAACGCAAACTTGTTGGGCCAGTGATGGTCCCACCAGTGACATGGAGGACTTTTACTAAAGGGAATTAAAGACTCTCCACACACTTATTCGAGAAAAAGGAGCTGGGTGGGCTGAGCGGGTATTAAGTGATGTTGGACTTCATTGTCATTATTCTGTGGCTTTCTACTCGCTTTCAGTGCTGTGCAAGCTGCCCCTGGGAATCCTACCTTGTGGAAAGGGTTCTTAAAAAGTCTCTTCTTTAACCCTCTTTGTAGGAGTTCAGGGATGCATGGCTTGAAAGGGCCCAGTGAAGAGATGAATATGTCTCTGGTTGGGAAGGGTTTCCATGGCCGCTTCTGCCCTTTCCCTTTTGTTGAAGGAGGTGAAGGCAGAATATCTTAGCCCTGAAGTATGCATCCATCCCAGTCCCTGGGCAGTAAGAACCAGGAGCAGGGTGGGGAACGTTCCCCTGCGTTCACACTCCAGTGGATCGCCTCGAGCCTGGCCCCTGTGCCGATTATCTCCCGCGGGCAGCAGAAACTCTCTGTCCCTCCTCTTAGGAAACAAAGCCGTACTCATTTTACCTTTACAAGCTGTATTAGTGCCTGGCTCCTGCTGTAACACATCACAAACTCAGGGACTTGCAACAACCCCCGTTTCTTCTCTTACAGGCTGGAGGTCAGGACTTCCAAACTCCTAGGAGGGCTTTAGGCTAATCTGTTTCTTGGCCATTCTCAGCTCTTAGAGCCTGCCTGGACTGTGGTCCCCTTCTCTGTCTTCTGAGACAACACCATAACACGTTCAAGCCATTTCCTCTGTCCATCTGTCTCTGGCTGTGGTCATCTCCCCCCATCTCCCTCTTACAAGGACCCCAATGACTACACCAGGCCCAATGAGCTACAGCAGGATAACCTCCCCACAAGGTCGCTAACTGACTCACAACTTGCAACATCTTTTTGGCTCCCCAAGGCAGAAAATTCCTGGGTTCCGGGGTTGGGGACATCTTTAGGGTCAATATTCAGCCATACAAAGTCCCAGAGCATGTGCACTCTGACAGACTTGGGTCTCACTATGACCTGATACGGTCATGTCCCCAACCTCCCTGCTCCCAGCAGGGAGAGTAGTTTGGGCCTTGTGGACACATGTGGACACATGTGAGGACAGGCCCTTTGCCGTCTGTCTGCCTCCTTGGCTTCTACCTAGAGGGAAAACATGGGTATGGGGGCTTCATGTTTTGGGCTGAAACTTAACAGCAAGCTTGTAATTAGAAACATTAGTTTAAAATGTTTTTATTGTCTTGTTGGGATAGTAATGGAAAACTCTGTGAGCCTCTGTGGAGAACAGGATGCGGGTGAAGGAATCATCTGCACCAGACACGGAGGTCCCGCTTCATGGAGTTTGCCTCTTTGAGACATAAGCAGTCATTTCCAAGTGTATCAAAATGAGGATTGGTGTAAACTGGTAACACTTGCTCATGCTGGATTTCTGTGTCCATGTAATGTGTTCAGCTCTCGCAGAGGAAGATGGAGTCTTTCAAAAATGCCAGGAGCCCCGTACTGATTCCAGGCCACAACAGGGAGAATCCTTTGCCGGCAAATCGAGCATGTGACTCCCTAGTTCTCCTCGGTGCCCACTGCTGTCATGCTGGGCACTCAGCTTGGCTCCACATGCCTCCCTGGGAACCAACCATGCAAGTCCTGGGGGGCCTGGGACCTCACACCTCCCCATGTACGGACCCACAGACCACCAGCAAAGACTAAATTATGAATACCTGCTTTGTTTTCTGCTTTGTTTTTGGTTTTGGTTAATCGTAAAAGGCATCCCATACACTTGGAGAATCCACCACAGAAGTTAACAGGGTCCAAAGCTAAAACTCCCCTTCTCTCCCCACAGACATAAACACTAGTACCAGTTTGCTTCGTAGACTTCTAAACATGACTATCTTTACTCCTTACTTACATGGCACCATTCTCCACTAGTTTGGAATGCATGCCAGGTGCCAATGAGGGCTTTGGCTTTGAGTATGTGGAATACCGGGAAGGAGACATGGGTCCAGACACCAAGGGGAAAGAGAAGAAAAGAAATGAACCCCAGTTGAGTAGAGGGTTGGCAAAACCCTCTGTTCTTCTTCAAGGCCACACTTGACCTCATGCTGACCTCATGCTAGCACTAAGGGGGGCTATTAGCGGTGATATTAGGCAACAGTGACCCTGTTGGCAAGTTGCATGTGCAGCCGTCTCCACGGGGAGACTGGGCTGGAAAATCAACAAACTACCACCACAGCTTGTACACTGTGGGTCTGAGTTGTGTCCCCTTCCCCAGAATTCATATGTTTGGTCCCAGCCCCTGGTATGTATCATGCATTTGATGCAGGGATGAAGTTAAAATAAGGTCGCAGTGGAGGCCCTAATCCCATCTGACTGGTGTTTGTATAAGAGGAAGAGATCAGGACATAGATGCGCACAGAGAGGACCCTGTGAGGGCCCAGGGAGAATGCGGCCGCCTACACGCCGAGGAGTGAGGCCTTGGGAAACCAGTCCTGCCGACACCTTGATCTCAGACTTCCAGCCTCTGGACTGCAAGGAAACAACTGTCCGGTGATGAAATGGCAGGGTCTGTGGGGTTTTGTGCTGGCTGCCCTAGCCGACCAGAATGGCACCTGTTTCCAGGAGCCCGGTCCCTGCTCTGAAGGACGTGTCCGTGTAACTGTGTGCAGGGCCCGCACGCCCCAGCCAAGGATGCTAGTGGCTTCTCTGGACAGGTGAGCCCCAGCAGCCTCCAGATCTCACTTGCTCTGGGAGGTTGGCGTGGAGGGTGGTGTTGGGATGCCCCAGGCCCTGGTCTAGCATCTCTGCCTCCAGCTCAAGGCCAGGGAAGGGTCTGGTTTCTGGATCCCAAGGCATTTGGAGCCAGGTGTGTCGGGCGCCCTTCTCCCAGCCAAAGAGCAGAAGGACTTTGCATCTGTGACCCGAGAAACAAAGGCCGCCTCTCGGTTTCTGTGGGAGTTAATCGCCTCCCGTCCCATGTCATGTGTCGCATGTCAGACAGCAGAGATTCCCAGACGACGGAGCATGTCTCCTACAGTCAGAACCTTGGTGGGTGCATCACAGCTGCCCCTTGCATCCCTCTGCAGCTTCCAGCAGGCGGGGCTCTCACAGCTCCGTGTCTCTGAGCAACATTTATTTCTTTCCCATAAGACACCCAGGTTTCTCCTTCCCCTTGATCACCCCAATTGCCTCCTCTACTCCCGAGGATGTGGATTTCAGACTCCACTCTCTCCTGTTTCTTTTCCTCTGGAGCGACACATGGCCATCAATGTCATTATAGAAATACAGAGTCGACGCCATGTTGGACTCTGCTGCTGGCAGATTGGGCGCTCAGCAGTGCTAAGTGGAAAGACATGTTGCTGAGCCCATACATACTCTCTCCCACCACAGCTCTTTCTTCATGAACCCTTTGAGCAATGGCAGTGGTGGCTGGGATCCACAGAACAAGTCATCCTATGTACTCGCTGATTAAATGGCTCCTGTGCTAAGCATTCTCACAAAACATAAATGTCTCCACAATTTTTAGCCATCCAAAGAATTCCATCCATAGACCTTTTCCCCGTTTTTGCCTATCATGCTCAAGTCCTTGACCATCCAGCCAAAGCGTGGACAGCAGCCCCTGAACTGGTATAGAATTGCCTGTCTTGTCACTTTCCCTTTCAGGAAAGGGAATTCCTGGGTGCGATGCTTGAAGTTCTGTGACCTGGGAGTATTTTCTTTCTTGGTAGTCCCGGACAGGGGCTGCATGGAGGTGACCATCCACTTCCAGGTGGTGCCTGAGTACATGTCAGGAGCACCTGACCCAGGTACGATTTTTCTCTTCTTCTGTCACCTGAATGCAGGTAACCTCCATGAGGAGGCCGTAGGCACATAATGCAAAGGAAGGCGGCGGGTCGGGAGTGGGGAACCATGCACCCTTGGACAGCTTCTTTGTGTAACTTACATGCCCAAGACTGCCTGGGCCCAGCCATGTGTATAGCAGTCCCTCTGCACGATGGAACGCTGCTTGAAATGTTCTACTTTGTGGAGTGGTGGGTCAGGTGACACCCGCCTGATGGCTGAGCATCACAGTGCATCATGTTCAGGTCACGTGGGTAGCCCAAGGTTAGGTAACTCTCCTAAGGCCCTCTAATAGGTCTTGATCTGTTTCTCAAAAGGAACAATTATCCAAAGAGGATGGTGGGGCTTGGTCCCCAACTCCTAAGGTCCTGCACTGCAGATCTCCTATGAGAACTGGCCAAAGCTCCAAATAACAATCCTATCTGCCCTCGTTGCTGCAGGGTCACACAGACCGAGAGGCCAAGCAGCTCGCACAGCAGCCTGGACCTGATGCAGAGGCTTCTGTCATTCTGGGTCTCACTCAAAATGAGCAGATTTTTGGGTCACTCAATAAATGAACTGGAGTCCCACATCTAAATGAGGACTGTTTTGCCTCCAAAAGTCAAAGGAGGTCATGGGCATCATGCCTCATTCATGGCTGTTAGAGGGGTCAGATACAACAAGTGACAAGTTAGAAGAGACATCTCATCATGCTCCACAGAGCAGGACCCTAGAAATTTCACTGTCAAAGGCCTCTGAATTTGTCTGATGTACTTCCCACCCTCTGACGGACTAACATCTTCCCAATAACTCTACAGTGGTTGTGGCTTCTTGTTCACGAGGTCCAGTCATCAATCTCATGGGCTCCTGTGGGCACGGTCTCTTGTGTGGAAGGGAAAGGCAATCAAGTCCCTGGGAACTAAACCATGACACAGGGCTGGAGAGCTGATACGCCTCTGTAGGACAGGAGAGGGTATTGCTGGCCTGGCCAGCTGAAAGGAAACTGCTTCTGGTGGTTTTTACCAACAGGTTGGAGGAGAGAGTGTTTTTCAGGCTGATAGCTGTAGACTCAATTGAGGGGGACATGTTAATTTGTCCAAGCAATGAGGCTACATCTGGTGCAGGAGTGCAGAGTCACCATCTGGGTAAAGTTACGAGAACCCATAGTCATTATTCAGGATCCATCTATTTTCTGCTCAGACTTAATAGGTGAGCTGGAGGGGGGAGGGGCTGGCTGTCACCACCCTGCACCCCTCAAGTCCTGGGTACTGGCATTCATCTCTGCAGTCCCTCTAGATATGTGCCATAACTTACGGTTTTCCATGAACTCCACTAGAGACAGTTCTAGTGGCTTCCACTTGGCTTTCTCACCATAATAGTACTTATTAATAGGCCATGGAACCAACACAGAGAAGCTGCTGGCTGCCGGGGAGGTCTTCCCAACTATGCAGTCCAGACCTGCAAAATAACCACAGGATAAATTTAGGGATCCAATGGGCTGACTCTGAGATCAGCCTTCGATTGTCTGATTTCCATAAGCTTCTACTCTGAGTGCTGGACAACAGGGATTTTTTGGGTCTCCTGAAATTCCTGTCAATTCAGAGCTCGTGTTCATAGTCTATGAAAAGTCTGATTAGTTTCTTTTTGCAATGCACAGTAACCATGCAGAGGGCTGGAGGTTCCTTTGGGGAAGTTTGGGTGAAGGAGTAACAGTAAAAAGTTTTGGCATTGTAGCACAGTCACCCCTCTTGGCCCTCCATCCACTCAAGGCATTGTGGGTCTGCAAACTTGCTCAAGACTGAGGAGCCGTTGCTCTCTGTTTCCAGGACTCAAGTTAAGGTCTGTTCACTTGACTAGCATTGCTCACACAGGTCGAGTATTGGACTTTCCATTTATTTCCTTTCTAGAACACAGGGATCAAGTGCCAATTACTGCATTGGCTCTGCTCTCCATGATGGCTGCAGGTCCATACAGCTCCGGTTGTGGGGTGCTACCCCTGGGCCATGCCACCCCTGATCCAACCAATTCTATTTTGTGCCAGTTTCCCTGTTATAAACACAGTTCCCACTGGAGAGTCTGGCTCATGGTGCAGAGCAATCACAGAACACTTCAAGGATGCGGCCTCCACTCACTAATGATTTCTCACAGTCTTGGTGGAAGCTGGGTTCTGGTCCTTCCTAGGGTGGGTCAGAATGTCTTCATGACAACTACACTCTGACTTCCCCGGCCTGCTGCAACAGATGAAATCTTTCTGTCCGCTGAAAATCCCTATGCCAAAATTCCAGTCCCTGGTGTGATGGTCTTGGGAGGAGGTCCTTGGGGAGACAATTAAATCAGGAGGGGGCAACCGTCATGAATGGGATTAGGGTCCTTCAGAAATATACTCCAGAAAACGAGGGAGAAAACTGGCAGTCTGTGACCTGGGCTCTTGCCAGAAGCTGACCATGTTGGCATCCTGATCTCAGACCTCCAGTGGCTGTGAGAAATAAATAAACCTCTTGTGATTATGGCCCCCAACCATGTTGCTTTGCCCACCAGCCCAAACTGCCTAAGAAACTCCCTGAGCTTTGAATCCCTGCCTTTGTAGGACACCAAGGCTGGCCTGGTGCTTTAGCTTTAATGAACAGAAGCCACCTTTTGGGTTATGTTTCCGCAAACCAACTGATCGGACAAAATGACCCAAAGCTGCCACATTAGATGCAGACTCTGCCTAACAGGTCCATCTCAGCAAATGTGTTTTGATCTGCCTTCCTGTTCCTTCTATCCTCAACCTCCAGCCCCAAGGCATTTGGGATTGCCTCCTTCAGGCTCGAACTATTGGAAGAAAGTTGGCTTTCTGTCATGTTACTTTTTAATGGGACTTAACATAGGAGGCGATCTGTGGATTTAGCCGGGTTCAGAGGAGTCTGGCTGTTTGCTAGTGAGATCAGTACTCAGTGAGATTAGTACATCGCTAATTAGCATATGCCAAATGCCTTGAGTAGGTTGGGTGATGTTCAAATGCAGCTTTGAGTTTGGACGAAATGTTAATACTAATTGCCCTTTAACTCAAATATTGGTATCAGGCTTTAAATTCCCCTAAGCTCAAAAATTTTCCCCTAAATCGGTAACCAGAAATGGATGCTGGTTTCACTTTAAACCCAATAAACCATATGTTCCACGCCTCTGGCTTTGCTTATCCCCTAGGAGCAGAACACCTCTCCCAGATGCGGCCTCTGCTCGGGAGCATGGATTACTTGTCAGCCCTGCCAGGAACCGTCAGATACACCTCAATCCCACCCTGTTTGAAATGCAGCCAGGGTCTCACTCCTGACATTCCTGTCTGATCATGAAGCCAGCCAGAAGCTCAGCAGAATCCCTGACGTCTTTGTCTCCCGAGATCCAGTCATTCTGGTCTTCTCCTAAGGGTGGTTCAAATCCATCCACGGAAGTCTTTCTCCCTGGACGTCAGCCAGATCCATGTTGCCTGCTCTCCCCACAGGAGACCCCTCCCTGGCCCACCTGCCCCCACATTAGACCGATGCTATCTATTCTCCACATGGAGTGAGAATAGTCTTTGCAAAATGCTTATCAAATTTATCTATTCTTGTCTTAATACATTTTAAAAAGATTTTATATATTTGTTTGTGGGAGAGAGACAGAGACAGCATGAAAGGGGGGAGGTCAGGGGGAGAAGCAGACTCCCCCTGAGCAGGGAGCCCGACTCAGGGCTCAATCCCAGAACTCCAGGATCATGACCTGAGCAGAAGGCAGACACTTAACCAATGAGCCACCCGAGCGTCCTTCTTAAAATATTTTAATGGCTATCCATTAAACTGTTCCTGGGCTAAGGAGAAAGACCCTTAATGAAACCTCAGTAAGTCTTCAGGGTAAGATACCGAACTCCACTTCTGGCAACATTACCTAACATATACAAGTTGTGCACATCTCTCTCTACACACACACACCCCACAAACACAGAACTAGAATACACATGATATAGGACGTATAATGCCTATAATTATGTAAGCATCATGTAAGCTTATATACACTCACATGGGTAATATATGATTACATAAATATACAATGTTATTGTAATGTAATGATATGTATGATATACATTTAATGCAGAAATAGATTTAATATATTATGCATAATAACCACATATACCTATACCACAAAGAAATATTAAGCATTCTTAATTATTAACATAGTAATGCATGTCTAAAGCATTATTAAAATCCATTATTTGCTTCTTGGCCAAACTATGGACTAAAAAGACTTGAGATATACTCTGGTTCTTCTGCTCCAAACAATCAGTCTGAGAGGTGCGTTTGCCTCAGTTTTCGGGACTGAGACTAATTATTTAATAAACTGGGATTTATGACAAGGCTGTGTCCCTTCAGAGAGAAGTCATCTGCTCTTCTCCATGGTAACCATGAAGATCACACTTTCATTGAAGTAGAGTTCAGATAACATATAATTTACTATTTTAAAGTCTACAGTTTACTGGGATTTAGTCCAGTCACAGTCTTGTGCAACAGTTACCTTTGTGTGGAACCAAAATAATTTTGCTGCCCCCAAAGGAGATCCCAAACCGTTAAGCAGTTACTCCCTTTTCCCTCTCCCCCATCTCCCCCTGGCAAGCATGGACCTGCTTTCTGTCTCTGTGGATTCACCAATTTTAACTATTTCCTATAAATAGAAACATATAATGTGTGACCCTTTGCGTCCACCTTCTTGTGCTGGTCATGACATGTTTGCGAGCCATCCACACTGGAGCATGTATTTTACTGTTTTTTTATGGCCAAATAGTAGTCTGTTGTGTGGATAGACCACATTTTTCTTTCTCCATGTCCTGAACGTAGTAACTGTGGGAGCTCTTTTTTTTAATTTATTTATTTGTCAGAGAAAGAGGGAGCATAGGCAGACAGAGTGGCAGGCAGAGGCAGAGGGAGAAGCAGGCTCCCTGCCGAGCAAGAAGCCCAATGTGGGACTCGATCCAAGGATGCTGGGATCATGAGCTGAGCCTAAGGCAGCCGCTTAACCAACTGAGCCACCCAGGCGTCCCGGGAGCTCTTATTTTTATCTCATTCTGCTTACACACCAGTCTCTCCTGGGCCGTAGGGCATGTCCAAATTATTGCTTCTTAATTTAAAAAAAATCTGTTACTTGGAGTAAGTTAGTCACCTTCCTCTGTTCAGAGGTTAATAGAACCAGGGATCCACAAACACCATCATCACAGTATTCCCCACCCTTATCCCCACGTTTCTGTTCCCTTCTCCACAAAACACTCCTCTTAGTGTGTTTGTGTGTATGCCTAAAGATGCTGCAGCCAGGTAGAACGTGGAGGCTCTGAGCATGTGCTTTTCCTCCATGCGAACAGTTCTGTGCCGGAAATCTCATTCTCTGCTTTCTCCTTTCCCTGTGCGCTCTGGGGCTACTTATGTTGCTGTTGGTCCTTTTTCCCACCTGGGGCTTTTCCTCTGCCACAGATTCCATAGCAAGCACCAACTGCATCTGTCTCATCAGTTCACCAACAATAGAAAGTAAGTTTGATTCTAATTCCCTGCCACAACACACCGAACCCCCTTCTGTGTCTCCCTATGGACGAATTTAAGAGTATCTCTCAGATAGAGGCCCAGGAATGAGATAACTGGTCATGGGACACACACTTTGTGTCACTGAATACTCCCTGGACTCCTTTCCAGAATGTTCTGTGATTTACACTCCCACAGAAGGGCTTGAAAGGCTTTTTCCTCCCACCTTGGCCAACACATGTTATTATGACCCCCTTATTAGTCACTTTGATGGATGTGAAGTATATCTCATTATTTCAACATACATTTCCTGGATTACTCATGGATTGAGCATCTTTTCACTGAGTGAGTTTTTAATGATCTTCTCTGGAAACTGCACGACCAAGGGCCACATGGGAGTCAGGAGACTAAGGTGGAGAGGCAGAGGGGATGAAGGGAAAATGTGGACAAGGACCTTTCTTGGGGTTTCCATGGGACAGAACAGGCGAGGCAGGGTAGGCAGGCTTAGGATTGGCTAGTTTGAACCATGTCAGTAGGCTGTAGGGCAGAGGGGCTCTCCTGAGCTGCCTGGCCCCTGGTGGGGGCGAGAGCATGAGAGCCCAGCAACCAAGGGGAATGGCTGGGTGTGGAACTAAGCATCTGCTCAAGAAGAGTCACTGATGGACCTCTAGTTGGAGCCTCAAAACTGGGTCAAGAAAAGCTAGAGAAGGCTGTACCTGGTGTGAGGGTGAGGAAGTAGACTCTCCTGCTGTGGGGAGTGCAGCTCATGCCCTTGGAGGCTGGTTCTTAAATCAGGGAACTCGGGAAACCCAATGTAGCTGGAGGCCTAGGGCCATCTCATCATGGTTCCTTAGCTGGGAGAGTGCACCCCCCATAGACAGCCACGACATCATATAATAAACTGGCAGACTCCTGGCTCATGCCGAGGGCCAGCGAGGAAGTCAGCAATTTGGAGAAGGTAAAATTTCATTTCAGAGGAAAATTTAATTTCCTCCTGGGTCTTGGCATAAGCCAGAAAGTGTAGAAGGGCATGGGAGGTGGAAAATGGATTAGCACATCTCTCCGGAAAGAGTGTTTTCTGGTGAGGAAAGACCTGTGTGGGTGTGAGGACTGTCTTCCCTGGGTGGGAGGATGCTGGATCTGTCTAAGGACAGCCTCAATGACAGCAGGCATCAGCCAAAACGCCGCGTCACCAGCTAAACTCTTCACCAAGTCGAAGAAAGCCATTGGTGCTAGCGCATTCCAAAGCAACTCGCAAAGAACCACATAGTTCCATCTGCAATTCCAAGCTAGACCTAGGAAATCAAGTGTGAAGAGGAAGAAAATGGAAGTCCGAAGCTCAAGTCGCATTTTTAGCCTTTTCATCCGGGACCTACTTATCCATGAGGTACAGCTGACAAAAAGGCTGGACTTGAATTTCTTTTAAAATTATGAGGGAGGGGCGCTTGGGTGGCTCAGTGGGTTAAAGCCCCTGCCTTCAGCTCAGGTCATGATCCTAGGGTCCTGGGATGGAGCCCCGCATCGGGCTCTCTGCTCAGCAGGGAGTCTGCTTCCCTTCCTCTCTCTCTGCCTGCATCTCTGCCTACTTGTGATCTCTGTCAAATAAATAAATAGAATCTTAAAATAAAATAAAATTATGAGGGGGAAAAAGTGAATATAAATAATATGACTATATTAAACAACTAGATTTTTATACTAATACAGTCATATGATGGAACTTTTAGTACTTTCTAATGGAGGAAATAGCCCATGGCGCAAATATGCTCACTCAGGCAGTGAGAACAACGGCCCCAGAATTGCCCCCACCCCCCTACCCAGACCCTGTGTCCATGTGACTCCATGTGGAAAAAAAGGCTGTCCTTTTTGTCCAAAAAGGACAAAGGCAAAAAAGGACTTTGCATATTAAGGGTTTGGGGATAATCCTGGAGTACCCAGTGTGATCTTCAGGGTCCTCTGTGGACGGAGCAGGCGTGAGAGAGAGAGGGAGGACATGTGACCAGAGAAGCTTTGAACATGGAGAATGTGGCCACAAGCCAAGCCAGATGGGCATCCTCCAGAAGCTGAAAAAGGAAGATGGTCACTTCTCCCCTGGAGTCCCTTGAAGGGATGCGGCCCCACCAACGCCTGGTTTCACATCAGAGATCTGACCTCCAAAACCATAGGACCACCAGTTTTGGCTACTTGAAGGTGCTGAGTTTATGGACTTGTCAACAGCTTCCATAAGAAACTGCAACACCCACAAAAGTCACAAAGTGGTCCCCTCACCTTTGGCAAATCTCTGACATAGTTGGGCTTTAAGTTCTTCCTCTGTCATGGAAGGAGATTGAAGCAAGTCTCATTTGCACACTCAGATGATTTCAAGGCCAGACAGGTACCATAACCTGGTGACTCTAGACCCTGATTAGGAGCAGGAAGGTGGCCTGTGGCATACTGGTCTGGCCTACCCAAACAAAATACATTCAAAGACATGGATGGGAAGGAGTTGTGTAAGTCTCTCTCAAAGTCCTTACAGAATTTTTGTCTTTTAAAGTTTTGATTTATTTACATGACACAGAGAGAGAAAGCACATGTGCAGCACAGAAGCAGGGGGAGGGCAGGCAGAGGAAGAAGAAGTCATCCCATCCTTATAGACTTTTACAAGAGACAGGTCAAACTCTTGAAACTGTAAATAAACTTGGAAAAATGTCACATTATATTAACCAGTAACATATACCAGCTCAAGATCTTATAGTTTCGGGGCACCTGGGTGGCTCATTTGGTTAAACGTCTGCCTTCTGCTCAGGTCGTGATCTTGGGGTCCTGGGATCCAGCCCCATATCTGGGTCCCTGCTCAGGGGGGACCCTGCTTCTCCCTATCCTCCCTGTCTGTGCTCTCTCTTGCTCTTTCTGTCACTAGATGAGCGGTGGGCGCTGCAGACAGACATCACTGCTGCATTTCCCATCCGAGGGAAGATGGTCTAATGAGGAATTCCAATGTCTCTTTGATACCAGTAAAACCAGTAAAAGGCATCATTGTCGCCTATGAAAAGAACAATCCCTAAAGTCAAAATAACTCTGAAACTGTGTTCTTCAGCATTGTGAAAAAAATTAATAAATTTTTGCTTTAAGGATTTTCCCTCTTTCTTTAGGAAAAGAAATAAGTGGAGTCCAGAGCTAGAAGAGCTGGTCCAAGTGGCTTACTTGGTATTTGCAAACTATTTTCCAACTAATTAAATTGTGTTATATCTAAGGTTACATCCATAGTCTCCTAACCTATTTGCATTTAAATTTTATTTTTTTTAAAAGATTTATGTATTTATGTGTTTATTTATTTGACAGACAGAGATTACAAGTAGGCAGAGAGGCAGGCAGAGAGAGAGGGGGAAACAGGCTCCCTACTGAGCAGAGAGCCCGATGTGGGGCTCGATCCCAGGACCCCGGGACCATGACCTGAGCCAAAGGCAGAGGCTTTACACTGAGCTACCCAGGCGCCCCTGCATTTAAATTTTAGTAATAGGAATAATAGATATTTTAAACCCATGTGATTTCTCAGATGCCTACAGAAAGCCAATTACTAGTATACATTCCCAGCCAAAATTAAATACAGTGATAAGATATTTTGTTCAGAGCAATAACATAACTAACTCAGAATATATCTTCTTAAATTTTAAAATTTCAATGACAAGTTTGTTTTTCATTGATTTGTAATATTTTAAAGTTTTTATTTTAAATCCTGGTAGTTAACATGCAACATTCTATTAGTTTTGGGTGTACAATCTAGTGACTCAAGATCTGGAGGTTTTTTTAATGAAGACTTTCAGAACTGTGACTTTTTTTGGAATCAGAAAAAAAAGAAAAAATGTATTATTAGTGTTTAATATCAAAATATCTTTGGGAAACATATAGTTCTGCCTCTAGCAAATTTATTTTCATGGCATTTAAAATTCTATAACCAATGAGTAGAAAACCTGAAGACTCTGACATATGAAGCTGGGCTGTCACTTCAATATCACTACTGAACACAGACCTAGGGCACCAGTTTGCAGAAAATGAATAATAAACGTATAACAAGCATTCCTGTGGACAACAAATACGTTGATATCACAAATGAGACAGTAGAAGGCTTACACTGTGGCAATAGTTGAGAGATGCAGACTTCTAATCGGTGATCAAGCCAAAGATCCACATCAGACAGATATTAACCAAGTGTTCTGTCAACCAAGACACAAGGAGTCCAGTGCCAAACAAGAACTTAGAGATCCTGTCCCCATGTGATTATCAACTGCTGGGTAGGACAGCTTACGAAAGCACATTAAAAAAAAAAAACAACACCCCACAAAATACACAAACTGGTTATTTTAAACCATAAAACGATTTGAAGGTAAGAAATAGCATTTGAGAGAAACTTAGAGGATCACATTTGCATAAGAAAAGGCAATATTGGAGCTCAGTGCTGGATGCCAGTTGGAGGCAGTCAAGTCTGGTGGAGGGAGCGCATTGTAGATAGAAGGAATAAAAACTGGTGCAAAGAGCCAGGCTTGTTCTAGAAACTGGACAAACCCCAGCATGAATGTGGCAGAGTAAGGACGGGGATGGAAAGCAGCAGAGGTGAGTGGAAACTAGGTCTGGAAGTTTAGGAGCACAGACCAGCATACTCCTGTAAGAACACTTCGCAAGGCAGGGGAAAGAACAACCCCCAAGCATCAGAAGGGGGGCACCTGGCTGGCCCAATCTGTTGAGCATCTGACTCTTGGTTTCAACTCGGGTCATGATCTCGGGGTCCTGAGATGGAGTCCTGCTTGGGCTCCAAACTCAGTGTGGAGTCTTCTTGGAATTCTCTCTCCCTCTCCCCCTGTTCATGCACTCTCTCTCTCAAATTAAAAAATATATATCCCTGGGTCTCACACAGGGCAGAGAAAAATGCCCAGTTTCTCCAGCCAGCATGGGAAAACTTCAATACATGAGTACTCAGAATAGTTCTCAGTTCTGAAAAGTGGGGAATGCAACAACATAAACTACATATTGTCGGACCTCCACCTAAAAAACCTTGAAAGCAAGACCCAAAAGTATAAACTTGTTTTCAAGTAATTTAACAACATCCCAGAACCAAATTCAAGAACATTTATAGAAATACCAAAATATTCAACTCCAAAAAAGTGAAAATTACAATGACTGGCATCCATTAGACATTATTGGGCATGCCAAGAAGCAGGACAATTGAACCACAATGAGAAGGAAAAATAACCATCCATTAACACTGATCCAGAAATGGAGAGATTAAAGCATTTTTAAAGAAGGAAATTAAGGGGCACCCGGGTGGCTCAGTGGGTTAAGCCTCTGCCTTCAGCTCGGGTCATGATCCCAGTGTCCTGGGATCGAGCCCCACATTGGGCTCTCTGCTCAGCGGGGAGCCTGCTTCCCCCCTCTCTCTATGCCTGCCTCTCTGCCTACTTGTGATCTCTCTCTGCCAAATAAATAAATCAAATCTTTAAAAAATTACCAAATTTTATTTGGCCATGGTCGCCAAACTGTGGAAAGAACCAAGATGAAACTGTGGAAAGAACCAAGATGCCCTTCAACAGATGAATGGATAAAGAAGATGTGGTCCATATACACTATGGAGTATTATGCCTCCATCAGAAAGGATGAATACCTGACTTTTGTAGCAACATGGACGGGACTGGAAGAGATTATGCTGAGTGAAATAAGTCAAGCAGAGAGAGTCAATTGTCATATGGTTTCACTTATTTGTGGAGCATAACAAATAACACGGAGGACATGGGGAGATGGAGAGGAGAAGGGGATTGAGGGAAATTGCGGGGGAGATGAACCATGAGAGAGTTGTTTCTGAAAAACAACCTGAGGGTTTTGAAGGGGTGGGGGGTG
>PISX010032414.1:0-16032 GCA_004024625.1 Mellivora capensis
GTTTCAAAACCAGAGCACGTGTTGAGTTAATGTTGAACATTCTGTGGCGCTTGAACAGGGGTTCTGGCTCCTTGTCTCTAAGCCGCTCTTTGGGCAAGCTCAGTCTTGGGCTCCCAGCAGCAGGATTTGAATGGGTGCCGCCCCCTCCTCTGCAGGGACATATGTGGGCATCTGGTAGTGTGCGCGACACTCCGTGTGAGACAGACTGAAGGGCCAGGTAACATTTTAGCACTATTGGCTTGAATAGAGCATGATCACCCGTGTCACAATAGGGCAGAAGCCCCTTATGCACATAGCATCTGTATGTTGATGACTTGAAACTCTAGATACTTCTAAATTTGTAAAATCTTAGGTGTTCCTTGTGTTTTTCTTGAAATGCTAGCTAATTTTTAAGAAATATTTATTTGTTTTAGAGAGGGAGGGAGAGAGAGCACGTTGTGTGTTCGAGCGTGGGAGCACGAGTGGGGGGAGGGGCAGAGGCAGAGGGAGAGAGCATCTCAAGCAGATTTGCCGCTGAGTGTGGAGTCCAGCATGGGGCTTCATCCAGAAGCCTGAGATTATGAACTGGGCTGAAATCGAGCGTCGGGTGCTGAGCCAAATGAGCCACCCGGGCACCTACCCCCCCTTTTTTTTGGATGCTGAAATCTGAGAACAAAGCCTAAGTAATTTTGTTTTTCTTTTTCTTTTCTTTTTTAGATTTTATTTATTTATTTGACAGAATGAGAGAGAGAGAGCGCACAAGCAGTGGGAGAGGGAGAGGCAGGCCCCACTTCGACCAGGCAGGGAGCCTGATGCGGGACTCGTTCCCAGGACCCCGGGATCACAACCTGAGCGAAGGCAGACGCTTCACTGACTGAGCCCCCCAGGCGCCCCCTGCTAAGTAATTTTCTAAAGACCCATGCCTTCGAAGGATTTAAGAATATACAGCTCTTGGGATTCTAGTTTGTTAAATAATCTATTTTACTTTTTCTTTTGTTGGATGATTAAAAAAAATTATTACCAAAGTTTTGGAGCCTTCTGTGCCCACAGCTGACTAGTCATGCTGTGGTCAGAAGTGAGCTCGGTGCCGATAGCCCTGTTTGAGCTGGGGCGACGCGGCCCTGGGAGCCCATCACTGATGTCGGTGTCAGAGGCTTCACGGAGTCCCCGTTCTTTTTCCTTTCACATCGTTTGTTCTGGTTTCTCTTTAAGCAAGTTTAATCATCTTGGGCTGTGAATGATGTGTGGCACCCGCTTGGCAAGTCTGTTTATAGGCCGGGGTGTGTGTGTGTTTGGGCAAGAGGAATTGCTCGGCACGGTAAAGACCATTATTGCCCTAGATCGTGGGGCGACAAAACAACGTGCCTAGCATTTTACCGTCACCAGCAAGCTAGGGGCGCTTTGTCAACCTTTTGTTTGATTAAGCTGCCTGCCGGTGAACTGATTAATCAGGAGACACACACACACGTATGTTTTTGCTTAATGATTATATTGTAATATTAAATTTCTTACATGTATTTATTTAGAAGACTGTTTTACAGAGAGAGTGTGTGTGTGAGTATGCACGAGCAGGAGGGGCAGGGAGAGGGAGAGACCCCCACATTGGGCTCCCTCTCTCTCTGCTGTATGCCCTGCTTGTGCTAGCTCTCTGTCCAATAAATGAATAAAGTCTTAAAATCAGAAGAAAAAAGACAAAAACCTGGTAGAAAAATGGATAAAAAATATGAAGATGTCCCACAGGAAAAGATACACAAATGGCCACTAAGCATGTGAAAATACGCTCACCCTCATTCATGATGAACGCAAAGGAGAATCACTTAGATCCGTTTCTCACCCATCATGTTGGCAAAAGTGTAGACGCTTGAACACATTCTGTCGCTGAGGCTGTTGGGAAGCAGGCGTGCTCTCATGTTGCTGGTGCGGGTGCAGACTGGCACAGGCCTCACCAGCAAGGGGGGTTTGCAGTATCTGCACACACACTGCCCCTTTGGCTTGACGGTCCTACCTCTAGTGATTACCCTGAGGATTCCCTCCACAAGTAAAAAGTACCAGATACACAGGTGTTCGCTGCAGCGTTATCTGGGAACGAACTGGAAACTGTCAGTGTCCTTCCACGAAGAGTGAGGTCTCTTCACGGGACGGGGGCAGCTGCAGAGCTAAAGGGGAAGGTTTGTACACACCGGCGGGGAGGGAGGCCCGAGATGCAGTAAGTGGGAAGAGCAGACAAGTCCGTATGTGGAATCGTGGTGAGAAAGCGTGGGTGTGTGACCCTCTGCTGGGAGGCTCATAGGGGAGTCAGGCCAGAGAGTGGGAAAGGAGAGGGGAGGTCGTGCTTAATGGGAAGCTGGAAAATTCCCAGAGATGGATGATGGCGATAGTTGTCCAACACTGTGAATGTACTTCATGTCACAGGATACGGTTGTAATCTGTAAAATGGTTGGTTTATCACAATTAAAAAAGAAAGAAAAAGAAAAGAGGGATCTGAGGTGCAGAACCCTAAGTGACGGATTTCGGCTCCAATGAAGAGGACTGATAAGCATAATTAAGAGACCACACCTCATGGGGTGACTGTGGGCCTCAGCCAGTTAAACATCTGACTCCTGATGTCCACTCAGGTCATGATGTCGGGGTTGCTTACTTGCTCTCTCAAAGAAATAGATCTTAAAAAAAAACCAACACAAAACAAAAAGGAGAGAAACCACACCTCTGGGGACCTGGTTGGCTCAGTCAGAAGTGTGCAATTAAAAAAAATTTTTTGTTTATTTATTTGACAGAGATCACAAGTAGACAGAGGCAGGCAGAGAGAGAGGGAAGCAGGCTCCCCGCTGAGCAGAGAGCCCAATGCGGGACTCGATCCCAGGACCCCAAGATCATGACCTGAGCCGCAGGCAGCGGCTTAACCCACTGAGCCACCCAGGCGCCCAAGAGTGTGCAATTCTTGATCTCAGGGTCGTGAGTTCGAGCCCCATGCTGGGTGTAGAGATTACTAAAAATAAATAAACTTTAAAGAAGAAAAAAGAGGGACGCCTGGGTGGCTCAGTCGGTTGAGTGGCTGCCTGCGGCTCAGGTCGTGATCCCAGCGTCCTGGGATCGAGTCCCGCATCGGGCTCCTTGCTCGTCAGGGAGCCTGCTTCTCCCTCTGCCTCTGCCTGCCACTCTGCCTGCCTGTGCTCGCTCGCTCTCTCTTCCTCTCTCTCTGACAAATAAATAAATTTTTTAAAAAATTTGAAAAGAAGAAAAAAGAAACAAACAAATCACATCTGATGGCCCCCAGACCAGGCTTTTCCTCCTCACCTGTCTTCCTGGTTTGGTGTTCAAGATCCTCAGCTCATCAAGGTTTGTCCCTCTAGGACAGGGCTGGGCCCGCGGGAGCTGGCTGTAAGGAGGTGAGGTGGAGGGAGGAAAGGGAGAATGCAAAATTAGAAAGAAGAGGAAATGAATGCAGGAAGGATAGACAAGGGACTAATTTAAGTAATTTATCCAAATGGGTGGGGACAGGGTTTATGGTATATGGGAGGGAGAAACTTGTCTGAGTCTACCTTTTTATGTCTCTTTGCCTTTTTTTTTTTTTTTTTTTAAGATTTTATTCATTTGAGAGAGAGAGTGTGCGTGTGCATGGGACAGGGGGAGGGTCATAAGGAGAAGCAGGCTCCCTGCTAAGCAGGGAGCCTGATGCAGGGCTGATCCTGAGATCCTGGGACTCCGGAATCTTGGCCTCACCTGAAGGCAGACGCTTAGCCCACTGAGCTACTCAGGTGCCTCTGTGCCTTTGACTTTGGGTCATCCAGATACTCTACATAATCAAAAACAAATTAAGATAACCATGATAGAAAACCAAATTGAATGGACCTGGAAGTATATCGAATTAATAACATAACCATGTGGGAAAGATTAATTCAAGTCCCACGAACACAGTACTCTGTATACCTTTAGCGAGTTGTATTCAAAAGAAAAAAAGAGCTGCAAAGAAACTTACTGTGGAGTAGGTTCATTAATAGGTCAACACAGTAGTTCTGAAATCACTTTGGGTGTGTGTTGGATAGAACAAATGCATGTGCAGGTGCTGGGGACCAGAATTCTCCAGCAGAAAGGGTATAAATGGTATGGAGAAGGTGAAGGAGAACCCTGTTGTCTTGGGATTTAAACTGAGGGTATCAGTAGGAAGACATGATGTAAAATAATCGAATAATCTAGCTCTGTTCTCAGAGAGGGTCTAGGAGTAGTGACATTAGTAGCAGTGGGTACACCTAACCCCCAGATCATGGTTGCAGACACCATTCCCCACTAAAGGAACCAGGGATCCTCAGAGAAATGCCTTATTTCAGGTTTGAGGTGAGCAAAATTTAATGTGAGCCTGGATTATCTTGTACCAGAAAGCAAGGAAGTGTTCAAAAATTGATGGGGACATGTCAGAAATGGAGCAGCTTGAATGGGTTCCCAGTGGGCAAATCTGGGACATTGGGAGTACCAAAAAAGAGTAATGATGATAAAGGGTACATTGAATTTAAAGTCTGTGGCACACAATAAAACCAGTCCTGATGACAGCCCAAAGGCGCATGGCTCCTTACCTTACTGACAAATGCACTCCAGGGTAGAAGGTGACGGACTTGGAGGTTCGTGTATTGTTTTCCTGCATCGGTGTTTTGTGACGACGAAGGTAATAATTGGTTCAAGGGAGGATGGCCAGGGGTTGTCAGAAACCACGGTGTAAACATTTGAGGGAGGAGACAGTGGGAGCTGTGTTCCAGAGTGTCATTCCACAGATGATGGAGCCGGACGGAAGAGGAGAACTTGACAACGGAGAAGTCTGTCTGAGTCCGCCTTGACCGGGTGTGATCGGCTCTGACTTCCCAGTGATGGAGGGTAGGGGTGTGGTGGGGTGGCCAGCCATGTTGCCGACGTCGGACAGTGAGAGAGAACCCGACAACCCAGACCACAAGGCACTCGACAGTGCTCTGGATGCTTGAAAATATGTGTCATATAAAGGGTTGGGGACTCTTCCAGACAGAGGAGGGGAATTGTGACAACTAATACCTGGTTCTCAGTTAGAAACTGGATTAGAGGGAAGCGAAACAACTGTGAAGGCCATTATTGGGGTAATTGGGGAAATTTGAAGACAGATGATTACTTGAGGTCAGTGGTGTCATAATGGTTTTGTGTAGGAAGATGGTCCTCGTTCCTAGGAAATACATGCTGGAAGCATTTAGGGAGGCATGACGATGTCTCAAGCTTATTTATGTTTTAAACTTTTTTTTTTTTAAGATTTTTATTTATTTATTTGACAGAGAGAGATCACAGTAGACAGAGGCAGGCAGAGAGAGAGGAGGAAGCAGGCTCCCCGCTGAGCAGAGAGCCCGATGCGGGGCTCGATCCCAGGCGCCCTGTTGATGACATTTTTTAAAGAAAGATGCTAGTGGGGGTGCCTGGATGGCTCCGTGGGTTAAAGCCTCTGCCTTCGGCTCAGGCCATGATCTCAGGGTCCTGGGATCGAGCCCCACATCAGGCTCGCTGCTCGGTGGGGAGCCTGCTTCCTCCTCTCTCTGCCTCACTGCCAGCTTGTGATCTCTGTCAAATAAATAAAATCTTTAAAAAAAAAAAGATGCTAGTGTCTGAGATAGTGAGAAAAGTGCATTGTTTCACATTTTTGCAAGTGTCTTAAGTATCTGACTGCATCGAAGAGAACGGGACTCTTGCCTCTTCTGCAGTCTGTGCTGTCACGCGGCCTGTGGAAGCCTCCGCTGTGCATTCATGAGAGTCAAGGAAAGCAGAATGTCTGGAACTGTCCTGAGTCTCATCCGATCTTGCAGAACGCCTGGGACATGAGCGTCGCTGGGACCCTGAGCACTGGTTGAGAACAGCGGTCTTAACTGCTGAAGTGTCCAGCTTGTCGCCTGACGGCACGAGCTAGGACACGTCAGAATCCCCTGGAGACCCTGTCAAAACTGACTGCTGGGCCCACCACGCAGTGCCTGGTTTGTGTTGTCTGAATGGGGTCTGGTGAGAGATGTGTCTTTTTTTTTTTTTTTTAAGATTTTATTTATTTATTTGACAGATCACAAGTAGGCAGAGAGGCAGGCAGAGAGAGAGGAGGAAGCAGGCTCCCTGCCGAGCAGAGAGCCCGACGTGGGGCTCGATCCCAGGACCCTGAGATCACGACCTGAGCCGAAGGCAGCTGCTTAACCCACTGAGCCCCCCAGGCGCCCCGAGAGATGTGTCTTGAACCACTTCAAGGCGATGCTGCTGCTCCTGGTCCTGGGGTCTCGGCCAGAGAGCTGCCGTTCTTGAGAGTTTAGAGAACGTTTGCATCTCTTTAAAGACCCAGTCACGTCTCCACATCACTGTCCCTCACTCTGCTGTGTTTGTTCCGACAGTTTCACAAGTGCTTCCTGGGGGCCGCCTCAGCTGGCCCCTCGGGAGGCCTCAGGGCTGCCGTCTGTCTGGTAGGAACACAGAAGAAGCCCGGACCACATACCTTGGTCCATTCTTCCTTTTTTTTTTTTTTTAAGATTTTATTTATTTATTTGAGAGAAAGAGAAAGAGTAGGCACGAACAGTGGGGAGGGGAGAAGCAGACTCCCCGCTGAGCAGGGAGCCCGATGTGGGACTCAGTCCCAGGACCCTGGGACCACGGCCTGAGCGGAAGGCGGACGCCTCACTGACTGAGCCCCCAGGTGCCCTGGCCCGTTCTTCCTGACACAGCCCTGCTCCTCGGTAGCCTCAGCTGGCTCCGCTGTTTTTTGGTACTTTAATTTTTATCTTTCAGTTTAGTTTTACTGTTGCTGTGTGTAAAGCTTCAGCCGTCCGATGGTGTAGTGCGTGCCGCAGTCCCCTCACGGCCCTTTCTCCCCGTCCCGGCTCTTGCCTTCTCTGGCTGTTTTCTCCAGCTCTGCAGCTCTGACTGCAGATGCCCTTCCTAGCTGACCGTGGGAGCACGCTGCGGTTACCTTTCCTCGCAGCCTCGGGCTTTTCTTGGGGTCACTGGGCCTTTTCACTGGTTTAGTCTTCTACGCACCCGCCAATAGTTCTCTCTGTCCACGAGCTCGGGAACTTCCCTGGTTGTGTCCTGGCTCCGGTTCTCGGTTCTCGTGCCGGGGCTCATCTCCCCGCTGGGCCGCTGTCCTGCTTCGGGAGCACCTCTGCTGGTCTGCCCTGACTCGGCCTCCTGCCTCAGGTCCACTTCAGATCCTCACCCAGGCCTTTCTTTCCAGGTATGACACTGCTGCCCTTCTCACTTCCTGGGCTGGTCATCTGGCATTCTTGTGGCCATTACATCCTCTGTTCTTTACTCTGAGTGAGTGTCTTATGCGCCCCGTGCCTCTCCGGATTGTCAGGGCCCATCGACTTCCAGGAGGGGGTGGAGAGCAGCTGGGTCTTCACCGCCCTGGACTCTGTTTGAGCCCCTCTCTGTCCCCCACGTCCGGCACAAGCGTCTGTCGTGACAGACTTGGAGCTTCTCTCAACGGCCTGGCCGTTGTCCTGTGGTGAGTGGAGCAGGACTTGTCAGCATCGCACAGTTGGGGGACAGGTCTGGACACAGACGGCCACCCCCTTCCCTCCTCCCCCAAATACTGACTGTGGGAAATCTGTGTCAACACATGCTTTGGTTTAGCTTGCCTTATCTTGCATTTTGTGTGTGTACGTTTTCGTATTTTGACAACATCCACGTAGATTAGGTTTTTGTAACCCTAGAATCTTCCGCTGCGTGGCTGGCCGTACTAGGCATCTGTTCCTCGTTTTTCTCTGCTAGGAGTAGTGCCATTACAGCTCCAGCTCTACAGGTTACTTTCCACATGCCTAACTTCTGGCAAGGCTTAATTTTTGTGCTGGGAAAAGTCAGGTTATTGTCTTGGGCTTTGGAATTGTACATATTTAGGAGTTGAGTCAGGGTTTCTTAGCATTTCAGAGCTTTTCTGTGGCACCCCAAGTAGGTAATAGAGGGACGAGGCAGAGCATCCTTGGCTGGGCTTCTGGAAATCACTCACCTGTTTCGGCAGAAGCTTCTGGTTACTCCCCTAGAGGGTGGCCCCTGAAAGCTGAGAAGCTGCCGTGTGGCCTGCGTCTCCTGCCCCTGTGGATTGCAGGGGCCAGTGTGGCCCCGGGTGGTTGCACACTCACACTCATGGTGCTGGGGAGCTGGGGGCCTGTGAGCTGCTCTTTGAGGAATACGGTCTGTGGCCCGTGGCACGCTGGCCGAGTGTTGCTGGCCGCGTGCTCTGCCGGGTTCGGTTTTGGAAGGGTCTTTGTCCCTCCCTCAACTGCATGTGGTTGGAGCCTTGGAGTCACACAGGACTGGGCTTCGTTTCAGGCTCAGCCTCTTGCCACCCGGCCAGTGTGCATTTGAGTATCTTCCACGGGCCAGCTGGTGTCCTCGGTGCTGGGGACAGATGATAAGCAAGTCTGGCACATTTTCTGTCCTTCCTTAAGGTATTAAACAGGTATTTGCTGATACAAACGCTGGGAGAGAAAAGCAGAGATTATTTGAGGTTGTGTAACAGGGAACCCGACCCAGTTAGGGGACTTTCCCTCAGGGAAGGTTCTTCTCTCCTCTTCTGTAACTTCTAAGCCCACATTCTGAAGCTGAGTGGGCTGAGTGAGGCAAGGGCTGGGAGAGGAGGGAGGGTTCCAGGTGGAGGTGCCGTGGGGAGAGTCTTGAGTGGGAGGAGCACTGAGCTGGAGGGGCAGGTGTCTGCAGTCCCAGAGTCTGCACAGGGCCCCTGGGGAGAGGGCAGGAGTGGATGGGGAGAGCAGTCAGGAGGCGCCGGGGTTGGCAGAGGCTGGAGGAGGTGGAGTACGGGCGCTAGACACAGGCTGGGGGGGCAGAGATGGAGTGACCTCCGGCTGAGTGTAGGTGTGGGAGAGGCAGAAGGGCCTGGGCCTCGTGGGGGCAGGAGGAAGCAGTGGCGAGGCAGGAGCCCTGTTTCTGCACACAGCATGGGATGTGCAGTGCCCTCTGGGCCTGGGGCTGGAGATACAGCCCGAGTTCAGCAGTGAGAGGGGAACGGTCTGTGGCTCCAGGAATAAAGGACGTGTGTCATCTCACACAGGACATGCCCTAGGTGGGTGCATGCTTCCGGTCTGGCCCCATCTATTCCGCTCTGCACGATGCCGTTCTCTTCATGGTCCCGGCTGTGGCAGCCAGTGTCCCCAGGCAGAAAGAGGACCTTTTCCCCATGTCCCTGTTTAAGAAGAGCCCTTCATTAGGCTCTTCTTAAGTGTTTGTGTGGGGGTGCGGGGGTTGGGCAGGCGGAGGCATCACGGGTGGCTTGAGCTGGCTGCTGCTGTGGCAGCAGCATTGGGGGGGGGGCTGTTAGGGACGCAGCACTCACCTCGAGTGTGAGGACACGCAGCCTTCCCTGCGGGGGCCTCAGTTCCCCTGGCCCCGGTTTACTCTTTTCCTTAGTACTCAGCGTGTCTAACAGCTTCTGTCTTTTACTTATTCTCCTATTTGTCGTCTCCATTCCTGCCCATGTGGGGAAGGTGCCCAGCAGGCCTGGCATGTAGTGGCGCTGCTAGATACTTGCTGAACTAAATGGGTAAAGAAAGGGTTGAGGTCTGTCAGCAAGGGAAAAGAGGCGAGTGGCGTTGGGAACCAGCTAGCAGCGACCAGTGGTGCAGACCCTGGGGAGAACACCAGTGTCAAGTCCAGTGGGAGGCATGGGGCGTGCAGAGGAGAACGAGGGCCGGAAGGCTGAAGGGCAGAGGGTGGTGGTTATTTGAAGATAGGCCTTCTGGGCCTCCCTCTAGATGAGGACCCTAGGGGAGCCTGCTTCACAGGTGGTTTTGAGCACTAAACCCTTCCTGACATCTGGGGACTGCTGTTTATTTATTTACTTATTTACATATACGTATAGGTACATGTATATTTAAGTAAGACAGATCCCAAGTAGGCAGAGAGGCAGGCAGAATGTGAGGAAGGGGAAGCAGGCTCCCCGCTGAGCAGAGAGCCCGATGCGGGGCTCGATCCCAGGACCCTGAGACCATGACCTGAGCCGAAGGCAGAGGCTTTAACCCACGGAGCCACCCAGGCACCCCTGACCATTGTTTCTTTAGTCATCTCTGCACCCAACATGGGGCTCAGGCGTGACCAGGATCAGGAGTTGCGTGCTCCCCGACGGAGCATGTGTCCCTGGGAGAGAGCTCTTTGAAGACTAAGTCAGCGCGATTGAGGGCTCACTGTCAGCAGAGCCATGCTCCGTGGACTTTAACCCCCTTTCGGACACTCCAGGGGAACTTTAGAATGGACTGCACCTGTGTCTGTGGCGCGCGTGACCCCAGGACGTGGCCCTAGGGTGACGTGGGCTTCCTGGAAGCCGTGGGCCCTGCAGGTTGCCCATTCTGTCCTAAGTTCTGTGCTGGCCCTGTGTGGAGTTGCCAGAAGAAATGAGGAAACACATTTCCCCGTTCCTAGGAGTCGATGGTTTGTGGGCTGTTGGAATTGGGATGGGAGGAGTCAATACTTCTGTCTTTTAAAGGGGGCTCCAGGGACGCCTGGGTGGCTCAGTTGCTTAAGCAGCTGCCTTGGGCTCAGGTCATGATCCCAGCGTCCTGGGATCGAGTCCCACATCGGGCTCCTTGCTCGGCAGGGAGCCTGCTTCTCCCTCTGCCTCTGCCTGCCACTCTGCCTGTGCTCGCTCGCTCTCTCTCTCTCTCTCTCTCTGACAAATAAGTAAAATCTTTAAAAAAAAAAATAAAGGGGGCTCCATTCTTGTCTGTGGTTTTGCATGTTCGTTTTTGCCATGTCTGGTTATCTAGGACCCTCTGAACGGATCAGACTCTGTTTTCCTTTTTGTTGTTGTCTATGTGATTGTTACTGTGTGAAAGACATTTATTCTACTTCGCAGGAATCTCGTGTTCCTGTTTTTGTAGGTGTGAGTAGCACGTTCACTGTTACCCTCTGATTCCCTAAATAGAGGCACATTGTGAAAACACGGTACGTTTACTTGGTTGTATGTTGTATGTTGTTCTTTTTTTTTTTTTTTTTTTAAAGATTTTATTTATTTATTTGACAGTCAGAGATCACAAGTAGGCAGAGAGGCAGGCAGAGAGAGAGGAGGAAGCAGGCTCCCCGCGGAGCAGAGAGCCCGATGTGGGACTCGATCCCAGGACCCTGAGATCACGGCCTGAGCTGAAGGCAGAGGCTCAACCCACTGAGCCACCCAGGCGCCCCGTGTTGTATGTTGTTCTAGTGTGTTGTTCCTATGTATTATTACATGACATGGTGAGCTTGTAGATGGTTTCCAAAATTGGAAAATGTCTTTAGACCGTAAGTTTCTGTGTATGTTTTCTTCTTACTGAAGACTGACTAAGTGCCTTAAAACGCTTGGGCTGGTTGCCACCTTGGGGTTGAAGTGCCATCCGTGAGAATCAGAAGTACAAGGGAGGTTGGGCCAGGGCAGCTTCCTCTCCCTTCCTCTGCCTTTCCTCCCCCTTCCATCTCCTTTTCCTCTTCCTTCCTCCCCCTTCCTCCCTTCTTCCTCCCTTTCCTCCTCCTCCTTCCTTTTTCTTCCTCTCCCTTACTCTCTTCTTTGTCCCCCTTCCTTCCTCTTCCTCCTCTTTCTCCTTCCTCCTCTTCTCCCCTTTTTCCTCCCTCTTCCTCCTCCTCCTTCCTTTCTCTTCCTCTCCCTTCTTCACTTTCCTCCCTTCTTTCTTCTTACCCCCTCTCTCCCTCCCTTCTTCTTCCTCCTTTCTCCCTCTTCCTCCCCTTCCTCTCCCTTCCTCCCCCTTCTTGCCTTCTTCCCCAGGACCACATAACGTTGCTGTTCTCTGTAGGCCTGGCTGGCATCATAATTTCCCAAAGATTGCTCTCTGCCGACAGAGAGCATCTTGCTTTGCCTCCAGGATCCTGCCCATTGTCTCTCAGGTCAAAGATGTGCCTTCCTCACAAAGACTTTCAGAAGACCCTTCTCTTTTTTTTAAAGACTTCTATTTATTTATTTGACAGAGATCACAGTAGACAGAGAGGCAGGCAGAGAGAGAGAGGGAAGCAGACTCCCCGCGGAGCAGAGAGCCCGACGCGGGGCTCGATCCCAGGACCCTGAGACATGACCCGAGCCGAAGGCAGAGGCTTTAACCCACTGAGCCACCCAGGCGCCCCAGAAGACCCTTCTCTTTTAAGGGAAGAAAGACTGCCTTCTGCAAAGGCGGTGTGCTGAATCTGGGGATGTCAGGGCCTGAGACCAGCCACCCAGGGGAAGCTATCTGTTGATGGGGAAGGAGGCTCCCTTGTGTCCCTTGGTGGCACAGCTGGAGAGCTGCCAGGTGAGGCAGGGCCTGAGGAGGCAAGAGTGGGCACTCCGCCCATACCCTCCCACTGTCTTCCTGGTCCAGGCTCCTTTAGAGCAGAGGAAGATCCTCTTGGGTCAGGATTCCTCATCGCTAAAGTCGTATTAATTCGTCCATGATTAAAAAACAAATATTCTAGAATGCCTACCACAGGACATGAAATCTTCACAGTCTCAACTGGCGACGGGAGTGTGTTCTCAGTTGGGATGAATTTAGCCGTCTGCCTGTCCACCCCCCAGTAAATGCTGCTGATTAAAGGCCCATGTGTAGACAAGTGACAGAATAAATGACGCATGTGAAATATCTGGTGATAGTAGTAAAAATAATCCCTTATTCCTGACACTCTGGTTTCCACTACAGATTGATCTCAGGTACAGGAGCCCCAGTGTGAGCTGGGACTTGGTCGGTGCCCAGCCTGGAGCACTTGGCCCCACGCGGCTCCGACGTCCTGCTGTTGGGCAGACAGGCGCCGGCCTGCGCACACCCAGGCCCCATCCCCGCTTCCCGGTGGAGTGACACTGTCTTTGGTCGGCAGGCGTGTGGTTCTGACGTGTGTGCTCGAAGAGGAAAGAATGCAGGCTCCAGTGCACAGTCTGGAAGAGCAGGCTCCCCGCGTGACCCTGCTGTGTGGAAATGGGTTCATATTCCTGCTGGTCTGTCGGGGGGGCAGTTCGGGGACTGCGGGGGGAGCTGCAGAGGTTAGCCAGGCTTCGGCTCCTTTAGCCTTGTGCCCTGCCTCACCCCACGAAGCCCTCCCGGACTGGGCCTCCCGCCCCTCTCTCAAGCTCCAGAGGCCCGGGCCATCCGGAGTGCTTGTTAAAATGCAGCGCTAGGTCTCACCCGCAGGCTCGCGTCCCAGCAGGTCCTGGGTGGGCCAGGACCCCAGGTCAGGCTGCGGTGTCACTCCTGGAGTTTCCAACCTTGGCCGCACTCAGGATTGCCCAAGGTGCTGTAGACTGAGGGGCCCAGCTGAGCCGCAGACGTGCTCTCTGGGGGTGGGAGCCGGAGGAGCGATTGGAGCCTCCCCTCTGTCCTCTGTGAGCTTGAGAACTTGGCTGTGAAGGAGCGCCTGTCCTCCCGAGCAGGTGGGAGCACCGGCACTCGGAGCAGGAGTGGGGCCTCTCTTTGGCAGGTCTTGGGGAACTCTGTGTCGTGGGTGAGGACTGTAGCCTCAGACCAGGAGGCTTGTTTGACCAACAGCTCCGAGGAGGCCACAGAGACGGCTCGGGGGGAGGCTGAGTTTGGACCTGAAACGTCTCTGTAGAGGGCACCTCACTGGGTCCTGTGCCTTGTCTAGCTTTTCTCAAGGAGAAGCCGGGGGACAGGATGGGTACGGGTACACATGCTTTGAATAAAGAAAGTGTTTGCTCTCATTCCGGAGCCTCTGCTTGTGCTCCAGAAGGCTGGGCTCTGTGCAGGAGCTGCTCTCTTCTGCACACTCGACGTGTTTGGACGCTTCCCCGGATCCCCACTGCTGGAGCAGTCCTTTCTGCCCAGCTGCTGGAAGGCACACACATGTGCTTGGTGGAAGGCATTTTGCATCTGTGCTTGGGTTCCCAGGGGAGCCCGCACGGGCAACCCTCTGCTCTGCCCGGCTGCTTCATCGGGTGGCTTTCTGGATGAAGGGACAGGGGCACAGTCTCTTGTGGGTGTGGTTCTGAGATGAGCTGTGCAAGCGCCAGGCTCCCTCTGCTTGTTCGCGGTGTCGTTTCATTCCTGCGTGCGCTGTGTTGGTTTATGCTGCTAGAACCCAGGAAAAAACAAGGCTGGATTTTTTTTTTCTGTAGGAAACAAAAAGCCCTTTTGTGAGAGTTCTTCCTTATCAATGGGGTTCACTCTGGCTGGTGAGGAGAGAAAGGCCACTTTCCTCTTGGTGATTTTATTTTTAAAACCCCCCTTGAAGGAGCCCACTTATGCATTTCACAAGATGTACTACCAGTTAGTGAGGCTTAATCAGCACTTAGAGAGTGTTTGACTTTCTCTTTTACCAAAGAACTTTCTAATAGGAGGAATCTTAGCATTTGTAATGTGTGAATCAAGACTCTGTTCTCAACAAGGACACCAAGATGGCTTGGTCAGAAGAGTGTGCAACTCCTGACCTGGAGGTTGTAAGTTGGAGCCCCATGCTGGGCATAGAGATTACTTAAATAAATACAATCTTTTTTTTAAGATTTTATTTATTTTTTTGACACAGAGAGAGAGAGTTGCATTTATTTATTTAGAGTTATTTATTTTACAGAGAGAGAGAGAGAGAGAGAGCATGAGAGGGGAGAAGGTCAGAGGGAGAAGCAGACTCCCTGTGGGGCTGGGTGCCCTATGTGGATCTCGATCCCAGGACCCCGGGGTCATGGCATGAGCCGAAGTCAGATGCTTAACTGACTGAGCCACCCAGGCGCCCCTAAATAAATAAAATCTTAAAAAAGAAAAAAGAACCTGTTCTCATTGGTTGGTATTGCCTTTAATTTTTTTTAAAGATTATTTATTTATTTATTATTTGACAGAGAGAGATCACAAGCAGGCAGAGAGGCAGGCAGAGAGAGAAGGAGAAGCAGGCTCCCTGCCGAGCAGAGAGCCCGGTGCGGGGCTCAATCCCAGGACCCTGAGATCATGACCTGAGCCGAAGGCAGAGGCTTAACCCACTGAGCCACCCAGGTGCCCCTGGTATTGTCTTTAAAGCAATAACAAGAAATTTGAAAAGAAAAAATGGCAGATAATGTTCATGTAAATAAAAACATGCATATGAGAAAACAAAAATCTCATTTAACACTGAACCTTCATACTTTTTTAGACTCTAAATTATTATTATTGTTTATTTTATTTAATTTTATAATATCTTATTTGAGAGAGCAGGGAGCGAGGGAGTGCACAGGAGAGGTGGGGAGAGGCAGAGGCGGGAGGTGGGGAGAAGCAGGCTCCCCGCTGGGCAGGGATTCCCAACATGGGTCTCGATCCCAGGACCCTGAGATCATGACCTGAGCCGAAGGCAGATGCTTAACCTACTGAGCCACCTGACGCACCCCCTTCAGTGATTGTTTATATGAGAGATGAACAAAACCAGAATCCTAATTAACTTACAGTTTTAACCTAGTCCGGATCAGTATGTCATCAGCAACCCTCAGTGGTCACGTATCTGCTAGGTGATTTGAGTGGCTAGTTCCACCCTGCCAGGAACATGTGCCGGGCCTCTTCCTCTCACCTTACATCTGATCCCTCAGGAAACCCCGATGGCCCTCCGTCAGGGTGCAGCAGAATCTGAGCGTTTCTCGGGCCTCCTCTGTTAACCGCCCGCTTGTGGGCGCTCCCTTACGCTTTTGCTGCCACCTACCCACCCTCCAGCCTTTTCTTAACAGACTTTTTTTTTTTTTTTTTAAAGATTTTATTTATTTATTTGAGAGAGAGGCAGTGAGAGAGCATGAGCGAGGAGAAGGTCAGAGGGAGAAGCAGACTCCCCGTGGAGCTGGGAGCCCGATTCGGGACTCGATCCCGGGTCTCCGGGATCATGACCTGAGCCGAAGGCAGTCGTCCAACCAACTGAGCCACCCAGGCGTCCCCCTCCAGCCTTTTCTTAACAGGCAGCTCAGGAGCGCTGTTACGGCGAAGCCGGTAGCACCTGTGCACGGGGCTTTCCCAGGACACTCTGACTTCACTTCCTCCTGCTGACCCCCTCGCCCGTTCTGCTGCAGCCCCCCGGCCCCCTCGAGGGTCCCTGCATACCATGGGCACAGCTGTTCCTCAGCCCTTTCCGCTGGCTGTACGCTCTGCCTGGGACCCC
>PISX010032415.1:0-16277 GCA_004024625.1 Mellivora capensis
TTTTTTAAGATTTTATTTATTTATTTGACAGAGATCACAAGTAGGCAGAGAGGCAGGCAGAGAGAAGCGGGGGGGGGGGGGGGGGGGGAAGCAGGCTCCCTGCTGAGCAAAGAGCCCAATGTGGGACTCGATCCCAGGACCCTGGGATCACGACCTGAGCCGAAGGCAGAGGCTTTAACTCACTGAGCCACCCAGGCGCCCCCCGTGTTTACTTTCTACACCCTCTCCATGCTCCTTTTGTTGATTTTGTTCCTTTGTGCCAGAAACACTCCAGCGCTAGCCCCCTTCTGAGTGCCAGTGACCTAGAAAACAGGCAAGTGGGCCCTGGTTTTCGGACCTCATCCTCATGGCACTTATGCCTGAGAAGCGAAAAATGGGGCTACAATGGTAGCGGTGCCAGGCCTGGGGCCCTCACCTTTCTAGCTCCCTGCTGAGCGTAGCTGTCTGGTTCCATTTCCAACAGCAAGGCTCTCAAGGCCAGAAAGAAGAAACTCAGTGTAATTAGTAGTTCCAACGATAGAACGGAGCCACTAATTAAGAAAAAAAAAAAAAAAAGAGGGAAGTAGCCCACAGTTATTTAATATCTGAAGAGTGTCTGGACATGGTTCACATATTAATTAATTCTCCCCAGAGCCCTTCCAGACAAGTGCAATTATCATCCCCTATTTTATGTGTGAAGAAACTTGCCCGGTTCTCACAGATGGGAAATGGCGGAGCTGAGATTTTTTTTTTTTTTTTGTGGTAAGAGAGAATGCTTGTGAGAACAGAAGTGGGACAGAGGGAGAGAGAGAGAATCTCAAGCAGACTCTCCACTGAGCACAGAGCCCAGCGTGGGGCTCGATCTCACAACCCTGAGATCATGACCTGAGCTGAAATCAAGAGTCAGGTGCTTAACCAACTGAGCCCCCCAAGTGCCCCTAAAACGTGTAGGACTTTTGTTGATGTAGCTGTTATTATTTAGAATAGTGACTAACGGGACTAGGATTATGAATGAGATCTGGAGCATTTAGAGGTTCCCAGGTGAGCCAGATGGGGGGCTTTTTTTTTCTTAATTTATTTATTTGAGAGAGATGGAGAGAAAGTGCACAAGCATGGGGAGTGGCAGGCAGAGGGTGAAGCAGACTCCCCACTGAGCAGGGAGCCCCACACAGGGCTCGATCCCAGGACCCTGAGATCATAACCTGAGTCGAATGAAAGCAGAGAGATGCTTAATTGATGAAGCCACCCAAGCGCCCTGAAGTGAGCAATTCTTACCTGGGAGAGAGGACACCTAGGACCACAATCTGGTCCCTTATCTCAAGGGGTTGCAAAAGCCGGGTGTGTGCAGGGATGGGTGGGGTGGGTAAACTGGAAAAGCCAGTGAAAGGAGGTGCCGCAAGGTGCCTTGCTGGGTTCTGGGAGCCCCACCACCACCGTGGGTTCCACTGAGTCACACAAGCTTCACAAACACGCTGTGGAAGCTGGCAGATGCCGGTGGGCTGATCTGGGACGTTCTGGCCTCCGCTGAAATGGGGCGCAGAGCAACAGTAACTGTGACGACAGGACATGACAGGCATGGAGAGAAGGGCCTCTGGGGTTCTGTCTCCTCCAGTCCTTGCATCTCCATTGACTCTCGGGAAGGTTTTTCCTCATTTTCTGGAGAAGACTCAAGGCCCAGAGGATGAAGTGGCTTGGCCAAGGTCACACAGAGGAGTCCTGTCTTACCAATATTTACCTTGTGGAAATTCAGCTCTACCCTGAGCCAGAATTCCTTAGGCCTCTCTTACTTAAACAAGCTGTGGCGGCCAGGGAGCCCCAGGGGACTGGAGGTGTGGCCACATATGGGAATGGTTTTTCAGGTTTGCCAGATAGCACTGTTCAGAGGCAAAAGGATAAGAATGATTAACCCCAGGAGGAAGAAAACAGTGGATGATTCTGCTCAGAACCCTCTCATAGCAAGATCTCCCTTAGAGCAAAAGCCAAAGTCCACCCCCTGGAATATGAGGCCCCACATAGTCTCCCTCATCACCTAGGCCCACGCCTCCTCTGTGTTCCTCACAGGGACCAGGGGCTTTCCTACCACAGGGCCCCTGTGCTGGCTCTTCCTGACATTTGGAACTCTCTGATCCCAGATATCCCTATAGCTCCCTCCCTCTCCTTCAGATCTTTACTCAAAACTCACTTTTTCAGGTGTGCCTGAGTGGCTCAGTCAGTTAAGCATCCAACTCTCAGATTTGGCTCAGGTCATGATCTCAGGGTTGTGAGATGGGGGCCCCCTCACCAGGCACCATGCTAAGTGTGGAGGCTGCTTAAGATTCTCTCCCTCTCCCTCTGCCCGTCCACCTCCCCCATCCCACCCACCCCTGCTCATGCACACACTCTCTCTTTTAAAAAAGTCACTTTTTCAGGGAGATGGCCCCTGACCACCCCCCATTTATTATCATTTTTTTTAAAGATTTTATTTTTTATTTATTTGTCAGAGATAGAGCGAGCACAGGCAGACAGAGTGGCAGGCAGAGGCAGAGGGAGAAGCAGGCTCCCTGCCGAGCACGGAGCCCGACGTGGGACTCGATCCCAGGACGCTGGGATCATGACCTGAGCCGAAGGCAGCGCTCAACCGACTGAGCCACCCAGGCATCCCTTTATTATCATTTTTTTAAGATTGATTTATTTATTTTAGAGAGAGAGCAAGGGGGAGGGGCAGAGGGAGAGAGTCCCAAGCAGATTCCATGCTCAGCGCCCAGCCCAGTGCAGGGTGGAATCATAAGACCCTGAGATCTTGACCTGAGCCGAAACTATGAGTCAGTCCCTCAACTGCCTGAGCCCCCCAAATGCCCCCTGACCACCCCATTTTATACTGTGACAGCCATTGCTACACATACACACCCCAACACACTCCACTCCCTGCTGTAATTTTCTTCTAGTACTTGTCACCACCAGACAAACACTAGGCTCTGTTTAGGTACTGGGGATGCAGTAGTGGACATAGAGACAGAACTCCACTCCGAGGATTATGAATGAGATCTGGAGCATTTAGAGGTATGGAGAGAGAGAGAGCACATGTTTAGAGATCTTTAGAGCACATAGAGGTATTTTTAGAGAGAGCTCACATTCTAGAGGGGGAGACGGGCACTAAATGAGTTAAGCACACGATTGTATGATAAGGAGAGGGTAGTGACCAAGATAAGATACAGAGGGAAGTAGAGGGTGATGGGGTTGCTCCGTAGCCAGGGTAGCCTGAGTGGGCCTCCCCAAGGAGGTGACCTTTGAGCTGTGGCCTGATGGATTCAGTCTTCCTCTTCTTTTTTTTTTTTTTTTTTAAGATTTTATTTATTTATTTATTTGACAGAGAAAGAGAGCGAGCGAGAACAAGCAGGTGGGGAGGGGCAGGGGGGAGAGGGAAAAGCAGACTCCCCACTGAGCAGGGAGCCTGATTCGGGGCTTGAACCCAGGACCCTGAGATCATGACCTGAGCTGAAGGCAGATGCTTAGCCGACTGAGCCCCCCAGGTGCCCCTGGAGTCCGTCTTCTGACTACCACTGGGGGAGGGACTGTTCTAGGCAGAGAGCTGTAGGTAGAAACAAAAGCCCTGGGAAGGGACTGTGTGGTCGTGTTGGCACAGCAGTTGGAGTCCTATGTGCCCAAAGCAACAGGCTGGGAATGGTGTTCATGAGGGCTGGTAAGGTTTTGGCACATATCTTGTATCTTCTTCCAAGTGAGTGAGATGGGAGGGAAGAGAAGGAGGCCCTGACGTGCTCACCAGTTTGTTTGGCTGCATGTGGGGAACAGTCGGGGCAGGGCTGGGAGCAGGGAGACCAGGGGAAACTATTTCAGCCAGAGTACAGATTCCTGGAGAATGATTAGTGGAGGAAAGGTTAGATTTGAGATCGTCTTGCAGTTGGAGCCCACAGAAATTGCTCCATCTCCAGTCTTCCTGATGAAATGTTACCACCATGGATTCATGCCCAAACACTTGTCTCCTCTGCCGCCTGGTGTGATGGTGAAAAGCATGACCTCTGGAGCCAGTGCATGGTTCTGGGCTTAAAATCCCAGTGCCAGTGCTCCCAAGCCAGTGTGACCTTGTTGAGCAAGTAACTTAAGCGTCACATGCCTCAGTTTACCCCCAGTAAAATGGAGATAGTAATAGGACCCACCTCAGAGGCCTATTGGGAGGATAAAGTGAGTGATGACCCTATAAATGTTAGCTTTTGTTTATTTCATACCCCATATGCTGTCCCTTGCTAGATCCTGCGTGAGCACCTTTCTCCACTGTGGTGGTTTGGGGGTTCGAATCTGCTAAGTCTAAGTTCTGACCTCTAGTTGGGGCAATGGGGGTGGCAGGGGAAGGGGGTGCCTGGGAGGCTATATGAACCTCCTCATGCCTCCCCACCAGGTATCGACCTTATGGACATGGCTTCGGAAATCCTGCAGCCCCAAGGAGATGATGTAGCCCGAACCAGCTGGTACCTCCGTAGCCTCATCAGCAGATACCAAGAGACCTTCAGTGTCATCGAGAAGGTTCTCTGGGGGGCTGTTGGGGCACACCCCCCCCCGAACCCTGTCCATCCTTCCTGGACCAGCTCTGACCCCACCCTTCCTGCCCCCCTTACAGTGCCCGAAGCCCGTGATCGCCGCCATCCATGGGGCCTGCATTGGTGCAGGTGAGTCTGAGCAACCCACCACCCATCCGGGCACCCAGTGTAGCTGGGTGCCTTTCGGCTGGCTGCTGCCTGTCCACCTCAGCCATGGACCTCCAGGCTCAGATCAGCTGCTAGTTAAACCCCGCCCAGAGGCACAACCCCATCATCTGGGAAGAGGGGCTGGTCCTTGTGGTTGGTCAATGCCCCTGACCTCCCCCTTGCAGGTGTGGACCTCATCACTGCTTGTGATATCCGGTACTGTGCCCAGGATGCTTTCTTCCAGGTGAAGGTGAGCCCTCCTCCTGCACTCCTTCCTCAGATCCTGCTTAGAGGTGGGCGATACATGGCAGGTAGGGGGTTGTGGGGAGGGAGTAGAGTTGCAAAAGAACAGATTAAGGGGGTCGGGGAGAGAGTGAGGGGGAGAAGCAAGGGCCTCATGGAAGAGTTAGTTAGAATTGAGCCTTAAAAAGTAACACTTTGGGGGTGCCTGGTAGGGGGCTCAGTTGGTTAAGCATCCAACTTGATTTTGGCTCAGGGTCATGAGATCGAGCTCCATGCATCAGGCTCCACATTCAGTGTGGGGAGTCTGCTTGGGATTCTCCCTCTCCCTGTGCTATTCCCCCTGCTCTCTCTCTCTCTCTCTCTCTCTCTCTCTCAAATAAATAAATACATCTTAAAAAAAAAATGGCACTTTGGCCATGAAGGAAGGGAAGGGCAGGCCATGCAGTCCACGTGGGGTTTGGAGTGAGTAAAGGTATGGGGGTGAGGAGGAAGTTGGGGTTGCTGCTGGGATCAATGATGGGGAGGACCCAAGGCAGGATGGAGCCTGTAGAGGCAGTGGGGGTCAAACAGGGAGGGCTGGAGGGCTTCCCTCAGGAGATGTGATTAACGTCAAGGAGTTGGGAAGGCAGAGAAATTGGGAGGTGGGCTGTGTTCTGGGCTGAAGGATGACAGCAAAATGGGGTGTTTGGGGGGCAGTCTCTGAGGTGGGAGTGGGGTCGCTGCAGTAGATGCTGGATTTCATTGGCACTGAGGTTGCATGGTGGGAGGCAGTATGAGGCACAAACTGAGTAGTGACATCATGGCTCCCTCCAGGAGGTGGACATAGGTTTGGCGGCTGACCTGGGAACGCTGCAGAGACTGCCCAAAGTCATCGGAAACCAGAGGTGGGTGGAGGAGCCAGGGAGGGGACTGCAGCGCATCTCCTGGATCCAGGATGACTGCGGTCCCCTGACCCGCCCTGCCCTCTTGCAGCCTGGTCAACGAGCTGGCCTTCACTTGCCGCAAGATGATGGCTGATGAGGCCCTGGGCAGTGGGCTGGTCAGGTAGGAGACGCGGCCTGTGCTGGTTCAGAGTTCAGGGGCAACGTGGGCTGGGCTTTTTGGGTCCAGGTGTACCCTCACGGGATTACATGGGGGCTGACTTTATCTAGGTGGTCAGCTCTTCAAGCTGCAGTCCAGTGACCTGCTCTGATTGGTTCATTTCACTGGGCGGTTTTCTGCTGTGATTGGCCACTTACTCAAGGGGAGGGGGCGAGACTCCTTGGCAGACGGCCACCTCCCCGCCCTCCCCCACGACCGATTCCTTTCATCCGCAGCCGGGTGTTCCCAGACGAGGTGCAGATGCTTGATGCAGCCTTCACCCTGGCGGCCGAGATTTCCACCAAGAGCCCCGTAGCAGTACAGAGCACCAAGATCAACCTGGTCTATTCCCGCAACCATTCGGTGGCGGAGGGCCTCAATTACATGGTAAGACTTTGCGCCCAGCCAATCACAGCCCTTCTCTGGTCCCAGAGTGACCAATCAGGGCCCAGCAACCCTCTGCGGTCCTTGCCCTCTGATTGGTGCGCTGCTTCTCTTCCCTGTTTTTCATTGGTCCAGTCTCAACCTTTCCCCGCCCCTGCCACTGCCCTCGGTTCTCTTCATCCAGGCCACCTGGAATATGAGCATGCTGCAAACCCAGGACATAGTTAAGTCTGTCCAGGCTGCAGTGGAGAAGCAGGAACTGAAGAACGTCACCTTCTCCAAGCTCTGAGAGCCACCGAGGCCCAGGGCCTGGCCGCCTCCCACCTCACGCCCATTTCCTCATCCCCAGAGGAGAGTTAGTAAAGATGGTCGCCTGGTGCCTTCTCCCTTGATCTTCCAGTTTCTAACCTAACTCTGATTTCCTCATGCCCAGGGCCTTATCTTCACCTGAACAATAAAGCAACTTAACAATAAAGCAACTTAACGAACCAAACCCGAACCCGGTGTCTTCATTGAAAAGAGCAGAGGCAGAAAGGAGTTGCGACGTCCCTGGGGGCTCCCATGACCGCAGCTGCGCCAAAGGTTGGGGACGGAGATTTGACCAATGGGCACGGGAGCCGTGCAGGCGACGCCCATTCAGAGCTGGCAGTGGGCGGGCCAGGGTCCATAAAAAGTTTGGCAGCTGCCTCCCGGCCGGAAGGCTCCAGATGGTCTCCCTGCCTGCTACAGGCATGAGGGTGGTGTTCACCCTGCCTGGCACCCACTCACTGCACAGCCTGGTGGGAGCTGACACCCGAGTCTGGCTAGAGTTCCACTGCTACCCAGTCTTGGGCCAACTGCCTCATTTCTTTTTCTTTTCTTTTTTATTTTAAGTAGGCTCCAGGCTTAAGGTGGGGCTTGAACTCACCACCCTGAGATTAAGGGGTCACGTGCTCTACCAGCTGAGCCAGCCAGGCACCCCTGCCTCATGTCTTTAAACTTCAGGTTTTCATGTCCATATATAATCCGAACCTCCTGGGCTTATGTTTGGAATGAGTGCAAGAGGCCAAGGATTAATTTAGTGCCTTCTGTACGCCAAGTCCTGTTCTGCGCATTTATTATCTTAGTGATTCCTTTCCAGGCCTCTATGAGGTTGATACTACTAGAATCCCCATTTTTCAGAAGGGCAAATGGGGAAATTGAGGCTAAGGTACTGAGCCAAGACGAAACAGCCAGGAAGTGTTTGAGGCAAGATTTTTAATCCAGAACCTCTGGCTCCAGAAATTATGACCTAAACCACTATACCTACAGTCTAATGTACGTGGGTTGGGCATGTAGTGGGCATGCAGTAAGTGTAGGCCCTTTCCCAGTTCCTGGGGTGGTCCAGAGCACCTGTCCCTCTCTGCTTTCACTTCTTCTGTTGCCCATCTGTCGTGGGCCACTCCTGCAGCCTTGCCCTGCCCAGCCCTCCTGGTCGTACCCTCCCTCTGTTAACAAAGGCCTGGGCAGGACTTTATGGGCTCTGATAAGGCCCTGGCAGGGCCAAAGTTCGCTAGCACTTCCTCTTTGCAGAAGGACCTAAAGTGTAGCCCCCTCCCGCCTGCTGCCCCCACCTCCCACCCTAGCCAAGAGGATCTGGGTTCTAGCTGGTGGCCAGGGAGGCTAGCAACAGAAGGGACAGAAGGGGCTGTCCTAGAAAAAGATGTGAGCCTTGGGAGCCCAGAAGAGGGACCCATGGACCCTGCCCTGCCAGCCACTCCCTTTTCCTCAGGTATAAGAGCCACCCACCACCTGCCATCCGCCAACATTGCCTGCTGCTACATCTCTTCCAGGACGAGCCACCAGCCCAGCCTCTCAAGATGGCCTATGTCCCTGCACCTGGCTACCAGCCCACTTACAATCCGGTAAGATGGTGACCCAGACCTAACCACGGGTCCCAGCTTAGCTCCACCCTGACCCTCACACACCAATTTACTCTCACCTCTGATCCTGAGAAGCCCCACCCCCACCCTGGGGTCTGACTTAGCCAATACTCACCCTGAAGCCTGATTTGTTCCCACCCTGACCCTCGGGCTATTTATGTCCATCCCTGACTCTTGGCCCTCTTCATCTTCACACTGACCCTTCTCACCCCTGGCGTCTTCTCCCTCGATAATAAGAATGGGGGGCTTCTCAATGAGGGGGGAAGGCTCACCAGTCCCTTTTCACAGACTCTGCCCTACAACAAGCCCATCCCAGGCGGTCTCAGTGTGGGAATGTCTGTGTACATCCAAGGAGTGGCCAGCGAGCACATGAAGAGGTAAGGCGCTCCCCCCACTCCAGACAAGGCGGAGGGTGGGGGGCCACAAAGAGGTGCTCCCATCCCTAATGCAGGAGGACTACTTCCCTTCCTCCACCCTACTGGGGACAGCGGCTCTGGGCCACTGTATCAGCCTGAGCCTGGGACATCCAGGGCTTGGTGACCAGGAGCAGGGGAGCCTGGGGGCTGGGGGTGTGGGGGGAAGGGAAGTCAGGGAGATCACCGTGAGAAGCAGCCCAAGAGTTGGGATGTCGGATTGGAAATGATGGGTGTGATAGCACGAATTCAGATCAGAGCTCAGAGCCGGCCAGCTGTGTGACTGTGCAACTGCGTGAGTGAGAAACCTCTCTGTGCTTTCTTTTCCCATACGTAAGATGGCATTGTTTCAGTGATTCAATGTGTAAAACATGTAGAACTGGAAAGTAAGCATTAAAATTAAGTCTTAGCATTTTTTTATGGCCTTAAGGTGGTGATGGCAATTGAACTGACGTCAAGGCATTATGTTAGGGTTTTTGTTTTGTTTTCTTTTTTCTTGCTTTCTTTTTTTTTTTTTTAAGATTTTATTTATTTATTTGAGAGAGAAAGATAGTGAGAGCACAAGAAGTGAGGAGGGGCAGTGGGAGAGGGAGAAGCAGACTCCCTGTGGAACAGGGAGCCTGATGCAGGGCTCAATCCCAGAACCCCGGGATCACGATCTGAGCCACAGGCATACACTTAACGGACTGAGCCAACCAGGCTTCCTCTGGCACTGCCATTTCTTTATTCATTGTTTTTTTGCTTACATAGGGCCCGCTATGTGCCCAGCCCCTGGGGACAGAGCAGTCACCAGGGCAAAGCTCTGTGCCCACATGGAGTTGATAACCTAGTAGAGAGGAGAGATGAAAGATAAAAATCAAACAGACAGGGTCTGGTGGTGCTAAGTGCTATGGAGACAAATAAATAGGGCAAGGAGATGGGGAATGGATGCAGGGGATGTAGGGGTGTAGCACTGTCCCTTTAAATAGGATAGACTGGGGGTGCCTGGGTGGCTCAGTGGGTTGAGCCTCTGCCTTTGGCTCCGTCATGATCTCTGGGTCCTGGGATGGAGCCCCGCATCGGGCTCTCTGCTCAGCGGGGAGCCTGCTTCCTCCTCTCTCTCTGCTTGCCTCTCTGCCTACTTGTGATCTCTGTCAAATAAATAATAAATAAAATCTTTTCAAAATAAATAAATAAGGTAGACCGGGAAGGCCTCTCTGGGAAGCAAACACTTCAGCAAAGACCCAGGAGAGGGGAGGGGAAGGAGTCTGGGAGTAGAGGCTGGTAGCAAGAACAGCCAGTGCAAAGGTCCTGAGGCAGGTGTGTACTTGCCCAGTTAGAATAATTTCAGGGTTGCTGGCCTGAGGGGAGGCATGGGTGGTGCTCAGATTTGGCTGTTCCTTAGGTCCCCCTGGCTACAAGTGGGGAGTGGCCTATGGGGCAGGGTAGCAGCAGAGTGACCTGACGGATTCGTGTAGGGTTCCTAGGACTGAGTCTGGCCCATGGTGAACAGGGAAATGCAGGAGTCCCAGTTGGGAGAGGCTGGGGAGCAGTGGGCTGATAAGGATAGGAAGAGAGGGAAAGTGTTGCAGAAGAAATCTGCCTCCCAGACTTCAGGAGCACGGCCCACCCCCTCCCTCTTGCATCAACAGGGCCTAAGTGTGTTGCCCCTATTTTCCTGGTCCTCCCACCCCCCTCCTGCCTGGTTCAGAGAACTGTTCAGGGACCTTGGAACACCATAGGTCAGAGAGGGCTTCCCGGAAGAGGGCCCCATGAGCAGGCAGAAGGGGCCAGGGGCATAGCCCTTCCTGTCCCACCAGGTTCTCCGTGAACTTCGTGGCAGGGCCGCACGCGGGAGCGGACATTGCCTTGCACTTCAATCCCCGCTTTGATGGCTGGGACAAGGTGGTCTTCAACTCGCAGCAGGGCGGCAGGTGGGGCAGCGAGGAGAAGAAAAGGAGCATGCCCTTCCGCAAGGGCGCGGCCTTCGAGCTGGTGTTCATGGTCCTGGCGGAGCACTACAAGGTCCGAGCTCGGGGGCGGGGCCTCCCCTCCTCCCTCCTCCCTCCTTTTCTTCCATCTGTCCCTCCCCCTCCTCCTGCAGCCCCTCCCTGGCTCTCTCAGGCTTCCTTCTTCCCCGCCCCTCTCCCCTTCCTCTTCCCTTTCCCTACCACCTTTCCTACCTCACTTTTTTCTTTTCCTTCTTTCCTGCCTATTAAAACATTTTTCTCCTTAAAAAAATTATTTTTCTTCTTGTTTCTCATTCCTCTTCATCCACGGCAGACAGCCTTCTAACGTTTCACGTGTCTCCCCTTGTTCCTCCGTGTTTTTGCAAAGTGCGTATTTTTGCTTTTTTTTTTTTAAAGAATTTATTTATTTATTTGACAGATCACAAGCAGGCAGAGAGGCAGGCAGAGAGAGAAGGGAGGAAGCAGGCTCCCCGCCAAGCAGAGAGCCCGATGCGGGGCTTGATCCCAGGACCCTGGGATCATGACCTGAGCTGAAGGCAGAGGCTTTAACCCACTGAACCACCCAGGTCCCCCCACCCCCTTTTTTTAAAAAGAATTTATTTATTTGTGGGGCGCCTGGGTGGCTCAGTGGGTTAATAAGCCTCTGCCTTCAGCTCAAGTCATGATCTCAAGGTCCTGGGATCAAGCCCCGCATGGGGCTCTCTGCTCAGCAGGGAGCCTGCTTCCCTCTCTCTCTCTACCTGCCTCTCTGCCTACTTGTGATCTCTGTCTGTCAAATAAATAAATAAAATCTTAAAAAAAAAAAAGAATTTACTTATTTGAGAGAGAGCCCGTGAGCAGCTGGGAGGGGCAAAGGGAGAAGCAGGATCCCCGCTGAGCAAGGAGCCAGATGCGGGACTGAAACCCGTGACCCTGGGATCCTGACCTGAGTCAGTCACTCAGGCGCCCCTGTCTTTGCTATTTCTTTATTTTCTTTTCTTTTAATTTTATTTATTTATTTGACAGAGAGAGAGAGAATGGGAGGAGGAACAGAGGGAGAAGCAGACTCCCTGCTGAGCACGGAGCCCCATGCGGGACTCCATCCTACCACCCCGGGGATCATGATCTGAGCCCAAGGCTGATGCTTAATGGACTGAGCCACCCAGGCGTCCCCATTTTTGCTATTTCTTCTGGCGAACTCTGAACACAAACAGAAGGAAGCGAGGGTACAGCCACCTCCTGACCTCCTTGGCCAGCTCCAGTGGTCATGAACTCCCTGTCCCTCTGCTGTCAGCCTTCCCTCACATTTCCCCTCTCAGAGGATTTTTTTTTAAGATTTTATTTATTTATTTGTCAGAGAGAGAGAGAGAGAGAGCGAGCGAGCACAGGCAGAGTGGCAGGCAGAGGCAGAGGGAGAAGCAGGCTCCCTGCCGAGCAAGGAGCCCGATGTGGGACCCGATCCCAGGACGCTGGGATCATGACCTGAGCCGAAGGCAGCCGCTTAACCAACTGAGCCACCCAGGCATCCCGCCTCTCAGAGGATTTAAGAGCAAATCCCAGATATCATATAATGTTATTGATAAATCTCTCACTTTTCAGGAGCACCGTCGTGATGCCATTACCACACAGAAAACACAGAGCATTCTTGGGGCGCCTGGGTGGCTCAGTGGGCTAAGTCTCTGCCTTTGGCTCAGGTCATGATCTCAGGGTTCTGGGATCAAGCCCCGCATTGGACTCTCTGCTCTGCAGGGAGCCTGCTCCCCTCTCTGTCTCTCTGCCTGCGTCTCTGCCTACTTGTGATCTCTCTCTCTCTCTCTCTGTCAAATAAGTAAATAAATAAAAATCTTTAAAACACTGAGTGTTCTTCCTCAGCAGTCCAGTCATCTCATAAATACTTTAATATTTGCTGCTTTCTACACTGGGAATCCGGCTGCAGATAAGGCCCAACGTTGTGATCGATTACTGTTCTGCAAGCACTTTTTTTTTAAAGATTTTATTTATTTATTTGACAGAGAGATCACAAGTAGGCGGAGAGGCAGGCAGATAGAGGGGGAAGCAGGCTCCCCGCTGAGCAGAGAGCCCGGTGCCGAGCAGAGAGCCCGGTGCCGGGGCTCAGTCCCAGGTGCCGGGCCCAGTGCCTGGGCTCGGTCCCAGGACCCTGAGACCAGGGCCTGAGCTGAAGCCAGAGGCTTAACCCACTGAGCCACCCAGGCACTCCTGCAAGCATTTTTTTAATGTGTGATTGAAGTGTGACCAGGGTACAGAAGAGCATGGGCCATGTGTACCCAGCTCGCTGGTTCTTTGCACAGAGAACACACTCCTGGAACCAGCATCTAGGTCTAGAAACAAGAACCTTCCGGCCCCAGAAACCCTTTCCCGTCCCTTACAGTCCCCTTGTCCCCAGGGGTGGCCTTTCCTGACTTCTCCCTGCTTGAATCTGTTTCTGTGTCTTTATTTTATTATTATTATTATTAATTTTATTTTACTTTCTTAAGTGGGCTCCACATCTAGTGTGGAGTCCAGATGGGGCTTGAACTCACAACTCTGAGACTGAGACGTGAGCTGAGAGGTGTCTGGGTGGCTCAGTTGGTTAATGTCTGCCTTTAGCTCAGGTTGTGATCCCAGCGTCTTGGGATGAAGCCCCACATGGAGCTCCCTGCTCAGCGGGGAGTCTGCTCCCTCTCCTCTGCCCCTGCCCATGCTTTCTCTCACTCCCTCTCTCTCTCTCTCTTTTTCACGCACATAAATAAATAAAATCTTTAAAAAATATATGATGATTAGGCAAGGCTCTAAAGAGGATTTCCAGAACACCTTTGACATGCCTGACTGGGGTTTAATGTTCCCGGATGTTTTAACAATCCCGGAGCCAGCCTCCATGTTACAGATGGGGAAACAGAGGCTCAGGGAGGTGAAGCGACTTCCCTGAGGTCAGACAGCGCACATGTCAGAGCTAGACTCAGTTCAAACTCATTTGGTGCCAAAACCAGGACTCCGACTTGATCCTCTCCCAACCGCTACCCTGACTAAATTCTCCGTGCTCTTCCGTCCGCCCATCCGGGAGCTGACTTTTGACCCTGGCTTGGCCTCTCACCCGTGGACTCCAGGATTCTCGACTCTGTGGCTTCCCAGGTCCCCTCCAAGACCAAAGTGCAAGTGAAAATGATCGCCGTTCCCTACCTCCTGTGTCTGCCTTCCCAAAGTCATGGCTGCTGACTCTGACCTTACTCCTGCCCTCCAGGTGGTGGTAAATGGAAATCCCTTCTACGAGTTTGGGCACCGGCTTCCTCTACAGATGGTCACACACCTGCAGGTGGACGGGGACCTGGAGCTTCAATCCATCAACTTCATTGGTGGCAACCCGCCCCCAGGCCAGGTGCGTCCGGGCTCCCTCTCCTACACTCCTCTCCAGTCCCACATTCCTCTGTGTCCAGAACTCCTGCTGTGTGCTGGCCCCTTTGCTGGCTGGGCCACAGACCCCGCAGGCACCCGACTCCGTCCGTCCGCTGGAAAGACAGACAATTCGCCAGATGGCGTTGGCTGCATGCGGTTACGGCCAAGGCGGTGGGCGGATGGAGGGAGGGGATCCGTCTGGCGACAGACTGGAGGTTTGAGGAGTGCAAGGGAAGGGCTTCCTGGAGGAGGAGGAAGCGTGGAAGCTGAGTCAGAAAGCCAAGATAAGAAGGGACAAAAGCCACAGGAACTGCCAGCCAGCAAGTTCATGAGCAGCTGCCTAACATGGCTAGTCACGGAGAATCTCACTTCCAGTCACAATGAGCTGCTGGTCCACACCCGCGGGAAGAGCCTCCCAGAGAAAGGCACACAATAGCAACTGCTGGTGAGGCTGGGGACCCGCCCACACTCCCCTGGAAATGACCGAGAGCGGAAACACATCTGGCCACCTAGAAACCCCACTCCCAGGGCCACCGTGAACGAAAGGCCACCAAAACAGCCACAGAGCCCTCAGAGAAGCCCAAACTCCACACTCCCGCCATGGCCTTCAGCTGGGGGCGCTGCACTCCCCAACCTATAAGGCTGTGAGAAGGTGAGGCCGAGAGAGACACAGAGACAGAGACAGGGAGAGGCAGAGAAACAGAAACAGAGACACACGCAGACTGAGAGAGCCTGAGGCCCAGCTGGGAGAGGCAGGACTCCTTACGGCCCCAGCACTGGGCACCGAGAGTGAAGGGCAAATCCTGACCAGGGGTGAGGTGAGCGGGGGTATCTGTGGTGTGGGCTGGGAAGACGTTCTGAGGAGCCTACGCTTTGTGGAAGCTTCCAGGCTGAGGCGGATGAGGGCTCCTGGGCAGGATGAAGCGGGATAAGGGAGGCAAATAGAACTTACCAGGCCTGCCCTAAAGGGCCAAAGTGAGCGTCCCTGCTCACTGGAGTTCCCTAAGCACAGCCAGTTCCTCTCCATTCATAAGCCACCCGGTGCTCCTCTTTGACCCCAGAGTTCTCTCAGACAGGGGTGGTGGGGCTGCCCTGGGCAGGCATCCTTGACACCCTCCTGGCCCCAGTCAGGGGTCTCCCTCAGAGCCAGCCTCCCTTTACACATTGCCTCTGTCTCCATAAATACCCATATGGGAACTCCGGCGTACCCAGTAAGTACCTGCTGACGGGCGGTGGGCTTCTCCTCTCGGTGGGGGTTTGGTGACGTGAGGAGGTCTTGGGGCAGCTGAAGGACCCCCAGTCCCCTTCACCATTCCTGCCTTCCATCTGTCTGTGTAGGGTCCTGGACATATCCACCAACAGCCAAGTCAGCTGCCTGTAAGTGGGAAGGTTGTGGGGCCATTTGGGGGGTGCGGTGGAGAGAAGTAGAGGGGTGTCAGTCGTACCCATCCAGCGCCCAGAGACATGCCTGCGTGTAGTCAGTGTGCTGTAAAGATTTGTGGAACGTCATAGAATAATCTCTCCCCTTCCTCACTTCACAGACCATGGAAGGACCGCCAATCTTCAACCCGGTAAAGTATTCTGTGGGAGTTTCGGCCTCTGTGGTGGGCAGTTTGTGGGGAAGCAGGTGGTGGGTGGGGGCCCTGACCCCTGGTGGCCCTGAGAGCATGGGAAATCAAGTGGGCAGAGGGTGTTGGGTTGGGAGGTAGGGAGAGGGTGGAGTTGGTGGCCAGAGTGGGGAGGGGATGGGAGCTGGGGACACTTCCTGGGAGTGGGCACCCTTCTCTAAATTTGTCCCTACCTGGCTTCTGGTGACCTGAGAGATGATAGGACCTCATGGTCTCCTCCCACAGCCTGTGCCGTTTAGGAAGAACTTGCAAGGAGGGCTTACAGCCCGAAGAACCATCATAATCAAGGGTTCCATACCCCCCATGGGCAAGAGGTATACAATCTAGACTGCGGTGGGAATCCTCAGCCCCCTTCCTCCCTCAGACCCAGGAGTCGGGACCGCAGTGCCCTTCTCCCTTGGAGAACCAGGCACTGGCCCCCATCTGACTCCTGCCTCCTTCCCTCTCTGCCTTCAGCTTTGTCATCAACTTCATGGTGGGATCCTCGGGGGACCTGGCTCTGCACATTAACCCTCGCCTGACTGAGGGTCTCGTGGTTCGGAACAGCTGTCTGAATGGTTCCTGGGGATCCGAGGACAAGAAGATCTCCTACAACCCCTTTGGTCCTGGGCAATTCTTTGATGTGAGTCTGGGGTCCCCTTCCCACCACCTC